>CM076578.1:1174150058-1174432046 GCA_034641835.2 Pinus albicaulis
CACAATGTGACTTGATATAGCAATTTTCAGGGAGGACTGTCATGAAAATGAAGGTTTATGAGTATTTCTGAAGGATGAGTATTCACTGGATGACTTCTCTTGAACATATCAACAACACTGAGATGAGTTGGGAGCATTGACCCAAAACCAAAGTTAAGGTATGATGAACCATAGGTATGAATGAACCGTCAAGAATATTACCCAACCCAAACAACCATAATGATGGAGTGAAGTGTCATGTTCAACAACGACCTGCTACCATAAAAGTTTTGTTCACTTTCCCAAATTTTCCCCGGTCATTTGTCGACCAGTACCTCTTTATTTTTTAACAATCTTGAGGATGATAACACATTATTGATCTATAATTTAACCCTTCGGGCCAATATGCATTGCTATTTAATAATTTAATGAGTCTAGCGATAAATGAAACTTGATTCTTTCCATGATTGACAAGCCCATCACTATTTTATGTTTTAATGAGCCCAATGACAGTCACAACTTGGTTCTTCTTCATATTTAGAGAGTTTGAAAAAGAGGAGAAAATGAAACTCCATGAGTATTTTTTCGTAAAGTTGTCACTCAGATCCAAAAAAGTGTAAAATAATATCTGAGAGAACCTCCTAGCCATGTTCAACTAAGGTTTTCATTTTTCCTAAATAATCTATCTTAGTCTGGAAAATGGTTAAACTTATACTGAGTATATGTCAATTCATTTACTTTTACGAGCTCGAAAAGACAAGTGCTTAGAAATATTTTCACGTTATCAAAGTCTGAAAAGAGCTAAAAGAAGACTCTAATGGTTCCTTTTACGTCGTTGTCGAAGATTGAAAAAGAGATAAAAATTTCGCTTCAAGTCCTTTTTCATTTTTATCAAAGCTCGAAAAATAAGGATAAAAGTATGCTTTGTGGTCAAATCATTCTCGAAATAAATGTGAAAAATTAATATGCTATCGGTTGTAAACTTCTTCAGAACAACATCAAATGGATTAAAAGTACCTATTTCATGATAAAAAATGAATAAAACCATAGTCACAGAAATAAATATGATTTGAAAATAATGAAATGACTAAGTAAAGAAGTTTTACTATTCATTTTTACCATTTGAAAGTTACCATTTGCATTTTGGAGCTCTGAACCTATTTTCCCCCCGAACTTGAGTTTTTGATTGCGATCTATTAGGTTAATGGTTTTCCTCACATTTCGATCCAAGTTAGTGCGATAAAATTTCTCTTTCCTTTAGTATTATTTTTGTTTCATTTCATTGCATTTTTTTATGGATTTGGGCCCCTTAGGGTAAATTTATTTTGCAAATAGGGAATTGTACCCTTGAATGTAGAAAGGTGTTTTGTAGTGCACTGGAATTGATGGTCAGGTGCACTTGCAACGTATTGTCTCTTGACGAGGGGTGCATTGGGCACAATTCCCATTTTTTTCTTTGCAGTGTGCCAAAATTTTAACTAGTTTTTTGCATGAAATGGGTCCTAATGAGTCTTATGGTTGTGTCTCAGGGATTCAACAGACCAAAATGAATATTACTTGGAGGGAAAGAGAACACGAGGAACAAAATATGATTTCTAGAAATGACCTGTAAACTGTAAGAGCCCTCAGAGACTGTGGGTCATTGAAGTATTTCTGTTTATCTAGTATGAGGCAAGAGATGGAACTTTTGGAGCTCCTTTTTTGTGCATGGGGTTCAAAAATTGAGATATTTCATATAGGGGACAATGTGGTCCCAATTTTCATAGAGATTTCTATTTTCTGATAGTCTTATCGAGGAGAGGCCTACCCATTTCTCTCTTAGGGTATGCTCTTGGAGGAGAGACGGTGAGAGACTATATATTGTAGTATTGAAATGCAAGGACAGAGCCTTGCAAGGATTGGAAAATAAACATCTGCGATGTTCATTATTTTCCATTGAGAACCATATTATTCATGATTGCAAAGCTTCCTAGTACCACTACACTACACGTAGAAAACAAATCTTACATGAAGTATGCAATAGAGTGCATGGAACCAATAGTTTTCAAATGGGCTGAGGTTGTACTCTATCAAATGAAAGAAAAATTGAGCAAGGCAGAGGGAGGAAGGAAGAAAAATTTCAACTATGGTTTGATTCTCATTTCTTTTGCCTTAGAGAAGATTCTACTGTTGCAACCTCAACATGTGACACTAGGTATATCTAACCCTAGATATCGAAGGCTGCAGAGATGGGTAGAACTGATTCCTAGGCATGTTGGTTAATCGACCATACTATTCTCGACTTCATTCTTCACCTGGTTTAGGCGATATATTATCACCATAGATGACTATGCATATGTAGGAATCGACTTCCAAGGAGATCCAGATTTAGTTTTACCAGAAGGCGCTCAGTGGGGTGCAATTGGTAAGATTTTTTAGACCATGTTTTTTTTTATTTTTCTAATATTTATACATGTTTTTGTATTTTTACATTTTCCCAAGACTAAACTAAAGTTTTTATGTAATGCATATCTGGGTCAAGTTCGACTAGTGGAAGAGCTAGAGCATGGAGCAGATAAGCTAGCAGAGAGGGATGTCGGGCGAGCAGTCCTTCAGGGTTTCGATATGGCTAAGACTCTTGTTGAGTTTTAGCATCACATATATGGGTTGACCTTCGGGATTCTGGATTTCTGGATCGAAGAGTTACCCATGAGACTGCAACGCCATACTATTGGCATCCTTAACCGATGGATGTGGTTACTGCATAGGATAGATAGATCACTAGCATGTTATCATGAGCACCACTATTTTACTTTTGACATGTTACATACATTTTGAGGTCAAATTACCAATGTGTCTTGGGCAAAAATTTTGTAAAAACCTACAACTATCTATCTATTTGATTTTAGTGTTTTCCTATGTTTATTGTGCAATCTTATTCAATTATGTGAATGTATCTTTACATGTGTCACAAATGTATTTTTATAACATAATTCGCTAAAGAATTACTTAATGTGTTCAAGTTTATGGAAATGTATTGATATCGAATGAAATCAAAATGTCTTTCCAAAATTCGAACTCTTAGGAACATACAACGCAGTGTTGGATTTCTGACAATATAAACACTAGTAAGCTGCAGTACCACAATTTGTGAGTCTAACCTAATAATGAAGTGGTTAATACCAAATGAAAGGGAATTACATAGAAGTTTGATGAATGTGCTATACTCATCGATATTGGTTGTAGATCGACCAATACAAATCCCTTTAAAACTCACTAACTCGCTGTTTGGAGTGAAAATGGCCCACATTGTAGAGGATAGATTTTGCGTACTACGACTAGCACCATCAACATATCCAACAAATGGTTCCAAATATTTAGACATCTGCGATGAAATGTAAAGCGTATTACTAACTTCATGAAAACTCTAGAAAATCAAAGTAAGGCAGTAAATGAAAATCAACAACATATATACAATATAATACAAAACATTAGTACGCTCATTATTAAGCATAGTAACGTTTCAGATACAACCCATTTCGGAGCTGCACCAACAGAATTCCATCGTAGTCTACCAACTCGTAGGCACCCTTAGCAAGAAATATTTTGACAATATAGGGGCCATGCCATAACGGCTCAAATTTCCCTATACTTATTAGATAAGCTTCCTGATCATAAAGAAGGACCAAGTCAGCCTCTACGAAAATGGAAGGCTGGACATGATTTTATTTTGCGCCTATATACGACTCTTATGTGGTTCGTGGGCCAATTAGGCTTCACGACTCATTTCATCAAGATGGATGAGGTTAAAAAGACACTCTTTTTCAGCAGAGGTGTCAGGTAACAAGTCGATTGCGAGTTTTAATGACAGTATTTTGCATTGGATTGGAAATATAGATTCCATACCAGACACCAATTAAAAGGGGTTAAATCCGATCACGTTCCTCACTGAGGTTCAGTATGCCCACAAATCCTAGTACAGGATTAAATGCCAAATTTTTTTAGGAACTCTTATTATTCGTTGAAGCATTTTTTTAAGAATCTTGTTAATAGCCTCAGCTTCTCCATTTGATTGTGGATAATAAGGATATCATGCGAAAGTCCTAATTTGGCAGTCAACTCATTCATCATATGATTGCAAGAATGAAAACCATGATCTGTGACTATAGCCTATGGGACAGCAAACCGTGAAATCACATGATTAAATAAAAACAATGCAGTTGTTTGTCCTATGTTGTTGAATGTAGGTATCACTTCGGTCCACTTAGTAAAGTATTCTAGTGAGACAATACTATAACCATGCCCCCTGGATGAATGAGGGTTACAGGTCATGAATTCAATGCCCCATTTTGAAAATGGTTCCACAGAGACAACAACATGCATTGGTGCTGGCGGTTTGTGGATTTCATAATCAAATATCTAGAACGCATGATAACTTATGACCGTGAGGACGCAGTCACAAAATATGGTAGGCCAAAAGTAATTGGTGTGAAGTATCTTCTGAGCAGTAGCATATCCAGACAAGTTTCCACCACAAGCGCTACCATAAAAATCATTTAACACCTTTTTGGCCTCCTCATGAGTGAGGCACCTTCTTAAAATTGTATCGATACCACAACGATAAAGTGGATCACCGACGATCAGATAATATTTGGCTTGGTATCAAATACTTCGCTAGTCAGAGTGAGCGTTATAAGGCCTAAAAGTCTAGGTCTGGAGATAAATGATCAAATCCCCATACCAACGATCAAATGATCCAATAAGAAATAGAGACTCAACACGAATAGATTGTTTCGATGTAGTATCAATACTATCAGAGGGAAGTTCATAGAGAGGATCACCCAAAACTAAAGACTTCTTTGACTTGGATTTGATGACTTCCAAATGAAATTCCTACAAAATTTAAATCTATTATGAATACTTCCCCCCAGCAATTTACGTGATACAATGTAAGTCATGGGATTGCATTCCGAGATGACAGTGATCTTCCAAAACAAGATATAGTGGTGATACCTTTGGACAGCTTGAACATCCTCCAAGGTAAGCTTTTCTACGTGTGAATACTTCACATCTGTATCATTGAGATTAGGACTCAAATAATAGATCATATGTTATATCCCATTTTATGCTTGGACCAATATCATAGCAATCGCCGTATCATCCGCGACGATATATAAGAAATAATCACTCTAATAATTGAGGGGGATACATTAATGATGCCTATACAAGAGTATCCTTGACAACATCAAAAGAAGCTTGAGTAAACTTATCCCAATGGAAGGGAATCCCATTTTTCAAGAGCCGAGTAAATCCTTTAGCCATTTCGGCATAGTTGGGTATGAACCTCCTTAGGAATTTAGCCTTTCCCTGAACTGTCTGTAAATGAAGCAAATTTAATGGCACAGACAAATCAAGAATGGCCTGGACCTTCAGTGGGTCTACTCGAAATCCTTCTATTGAGACGATGGATCCTATAAAATGAACAGAACCAACACAAAACAAACATTTATGTGGATTGAGGCGTATTTTGTAGTGTCAGAATCATAGAAAGATAGCTCTCAAATGCATCGGCTGATCAGTCCAATTTTGTGAATGCGTGGGTAAATCATCTAGATAGGGTTGAACAATGTTCTTGATGTCATTGAAATCCTAATCCATAGCTCTCTAAAAAGTTTCCCCAACATTGTTTAAACCAAACGGAAGTTTCCGATAAGTGAATGTGCCCCAGGGACAAATGAATGTCGTCTTATATTGGTCCTCTGAGCGAATATTGATTTTATTGTAGCCAGAAAATCCATCCATGAATGAAAACATTTCGCATCCAGCACAATCTTCAATAATCTGGTCGATAAAGGGAGTAGGATAGTTGTCTTTTAGACAAACAAGTTTGACATCCCAATAATCGACACACACTCTGATGGTTCCTTGTTTTTTCATAATAGGTGCGATCCTGGAAACCCACTCAGTTAGCAGAACAGAGTAAATAAAACTAGCACACAAAAATTTTTCATCTTCTACATTAATGGAAGCGGCCTTCTTTGGATGAATAAGACGAAGGCATTGATGTATCGGCTTGACATCATGGTACATATTAATATTATGTTCAACAATACTAGTATATATGCCTCGCATTTCCTCGTAAAACTAATCAAATACATCACAAAATTCACGAAAGAGAGAGTGATATGTTTCGAGTTTTGATGGAGAACAAGACACACTGACATGAATGTTTTCTATAATGTCGGGTTTGGTCGAAATATCGATATAAATAGTTTCTTCAATATTTGATAAATTTCTCTTGGAATTAATTGCATTAATAGGAAAAGTATTGAAAAAGAAACTTTTGATGGATGGGTGATGTATTTCACTAAGATTATCTTGTTCGTAATCTTGAAGATCGGAGTGATGATGATGATCTCCCCATGGTTCTCCTTCTGACATCATGGTTTCCAGAATTTTTTCATTTGTTAAGAAAGTTGAGGAAAAAGGATCAGATGGAGTACCATAATCTAATGAACTATAAACCCAAATGCCCGATGACGATGATTTCGGATTTTCCACCCAAGCCATGTACATTGATTGCTATGCCAACTCAACTAGGTTGGGCAAAAGAATCTCATCCAACGTAACAACTTCAGAATCACCTGTAATATTCCTTAAGCCAGATGGAGTAGAAGATATCATGTAGCAGGTCTCTATGCTTGGAATTTTTTTCGACATCGTAGGTGGCAGTAATGCAAAGGTTCCCATGAGGGTGGAATATTTTAAGAGTCATAAACCAATGTTCTGAAGTGCGAGTTGGGGTGCGTGAACTAACAAAATGCTTCCAGTTACCTAGGAACTGGAGGCAAAGAAGGATAGTTGATTGATGACTATGATGACACCTGTTATCACAAAATCTTACCCTGATAGGCTGCTAATCAAGTACACTTCGATTAACTATTTCAAACCAAACTTTTAGTTGAGGCTTAGCCTCCTCAACCTGAGAGGGCTCTCTCACTAGGTTTAAGATTTTGAATTAAGGATTATATGGCTAAATCTAGGAATAAAATGGAAAAAAGTGTATCAATGGTTGAATTATAGATCAAAAAACATCTATTCGGCTATGGAGTCAAGGTATGTTTCCACAAAACATAAAAATTAGCTTATCATGGAAGTCAGGGAATTTCAGATTTCTTACATGTATCAGCAAAATAGTAATAGAGTGAAAAAAACAAAGTTTACAAACATATGCAGGAAGTTAGAGAATTTTCCAATGAATTCTAAGTAACATATGTTCATACCACTGCAAATTGAGAGATAAGGAAAGCCATAGGAAGATCATACATTAAAAAATCTTTCTGAATCTTGAGTAGAAAGCCAATATCTGTATTAAGATAAAAACACACAGTTTGCTATAGTGACATAGTTTTCTTGTTAATGAAAATTTCCAACCTTGAAGAATTAAAACTCATGCTACATATAGAGTCTTTACAACCTTGGATTCTATGATCCATCATCAGAGGAATTCTAATTCTATCTTCAATTGACAACTATTTTCTCCTAAAACTGACTATTAATTACATCTGACAGTTAACTGTCTCTTCTAGAAGTCGTAATACAAATAGGAGTGAAACTCCTTATTATGTCTAAACAACCTTATCTAGAAATTAAATGATATATCTAACAGCTATTCCTCCATATCTTTGACTTTGATGATGCCTCCAATCTTGTTATGCTATCATGTTGGTTCATGTCTAACTTGCCCTACAAAACAAGGGACATGTTTCCTATAATTTAGCCTTTTCCTTCTTTGATAATCTTTGAACCCTTTTTGCTAGAAATGTATACCTTTTAAGATAATAGAAATGTGTTATCCTTTCGATGGAACTATGCCTTTACACCTGTGCAAAAACTAAACCTTTGACAAAGTATAAGGAGAGATGGTATAGCAACGCTATGAAATGAGCAACTTTTTTCATAGCGCGGAATTTGTATCTTTGTAAAAAATCTCTCAACCATCCACTTTCTTCTATCTTGAGACCTAAACTTTCATTTATGAACCCTTTCCAAACATCAGCAGCAACAAATTTTGTAAACCAAGCTTTTTTACCTCTCAAAACTATTATAAAAATGTTAAAAAATGCACCTACAGCAGTTTCGTAGCGCGCTACGAAAATGCTGTGTATATCATTTTTACATAGTATTTTACATAATATTTAGATTTTAAGAGTATTTATAGCCTTTTAATGATTTCCTGGATGTCAATAAACCTTAACCATCAAAATAAGTCAACTTTGCAAAGTCCTCAAAAAGTGATGTCTTTCCCAAAAACAAAACTGTATTAAGAATGTGTCACTTGCTGCTCTTGGTCTACCTTTTCTATAGCTAACATTCAGACTTTGTTAATTGAATTTCAAGATCTTCAATCTGCCTCTTCATTCTCCTATTAGTAGCCCTCAACTTAACATTTATCATCCTCATAAATATTTCTTCTTTGATTGTAGGGACAATCCAAGTAAAGTACTGGGATTCACTACTGACTGTTTCAGTTTTGGAAAAAATTTCAACCTCCCACAGAGCCCTTATTCTATTTAATTTTGTCTTCTCAACAGCATGTGCTCTTGCTTTCTTCTTAAGTTTAGCAATTTCAACGTTAGCTAGTCTCAACTTTTCTTTAATTCCTTCATAACTTCTCTTTTCTATTTGAGTGTTGAAAACTCTGTTTCTGTCACCTTCGGGCATTGGTGATGAGAGGTTTATGGGCTCCTCATAAACATTTGAAACTTCTCCAACTTTATCTAACTCCAAATATAGCCCTTTCAACCTTTTTTATTTTCTAGTTATCTAACTCCACATATAGCCCTTTCAACCTTTTTTATTTTCTAGTTATTTTCTGGGCTTGATGACAAACTCTGAAATTTCATCATCAAAATCCAGCTTTTTGGAAGATTTCATCTTCTTAGAATTCCCTTCATCCAAACTTATAAAATCTGCCTAAACTAAAGGAGATTCCTCAATATCAATAGCCTATAAAATATCATTCAAACTACCCTTTAAACCTAGATCTTCTTCTGAAACCACTGTTTTCCCCTTCTCCTTCGCTATTTGACTTCTAGTTAATCTTTTCTGGGCTGATTTGCTAGTTGACTATTCCTATACTGTTTCCTTGACTTTAGTTGTCCTCTTTTATGTAGGTTGAGGGGTTTCTTGAATAATCACTGATGTTTTAATCACTGGCTCTTTCACTTGCTTTCTAGGCTTTAACTTGACAAATCTCTTTGACCTTGTCTCTGCAGGGTCATTGGTTTCTGATGATGATTTTTCTTTGGCCCTAGGGCTAATACCTTCTCCTTGTGTTTCCACCCCAAATCCACACAAAAAAAAAAATGTAGACCATTCTTTATTTATCCTTTGAATTTCATGTAAAACTATCAATTTAACTAGACCATGATGAAAAAGTGAAGTTTGACAGTATTGAGCTTTCATTTGCACTTTATCTATCATCTTAGCTAAACTTCGAAATAAGAAGAAAGGCAAATCCAAATAAATCATTCCAGTAAAATGCAACAAGAGTTTGAAATGATAAGAGTACACTTTATGGTATCTTCCCTCATAGGTGAATTACCTTTGAATGTTGTAGAGAAGATTGGCATAGGTGTTCTTGATGTAGCTTCTTGGCACTACTTTAGTTAAATCTCTCTCTTCAAACCCTGGCTTCAGAAAATTTTTACAAGGCTCCATCTCAAACCTGAATTTTTGAACCATCTTTCTTCTCCCCTTGGAATCTTTATCACTAACGATATAATTTCAGGGGAAATTGTCAAGTTTAAGAGACAAACCTTTGTATTCAAACCTGTGAAGTGAAAAGAAAACTCTTTTGTCACTTGATTATGACCTCCCTGCAATTTTTCACAAAACATCCAACATCCTGCCTTCTTGAAGGCCTCAACTGATTTTTCTTTTGTTAGAGCCTCTATGCTTTTAGGCTCAGTCCTTAAATAGTGGCCTGGCCTATGATTATTTATTTCCTCTGTCATCCTTTCCTTGAATTTCCTGTGTGCTTTTTGAAAACCTATAACCAACAGCCTCACTTGATTTCAGAGTAAATTGCCTCGCTTGATGAACTTCCTTGCTTGATTAAAGACACTACCTCACTTGATTAATGAAAGAGAATCCTTGGTTTCTACTTACAATGAGCTTACCATTCAGAAGAGGGTATGTATCATGTTTTTCTTGCATGAGACAATAAAACCAAAACTAGCCCCTTTCAAATCTAAAAATGACATAAGAAAAATGACCTCAAATGAATATTATGATGGCTATGAATGGTTTCATGTGTGAGAAAAGACTCGTGGCTGACACCTAATCATGAATTATTAACAAAATTCTAGTGGATTTGATAACTGACAAGACATTCTACGAATCCCTGATTTCGTAGTGTGCTTAATGCAATTTCCGGGTTTTTCACTATGAAATGAGGAGTGTTTTCGTAGCACAAAAGAAGTTTTTAACACTGTCTGCGCTATGAAAATGTGGTTTTGTGGCTTAATTAATTTTTTTTTAAATGGTTTAAAATTTGACTCTCTAAACATGATATGAGACTGTCAAGGTAAGAAATAAGGTGGTTAGACTTTATTTTGTGAATGGAAATGAGACTCTTACCCTATTTCTTAACCCCTAAAACCTTAACATGACTTCACATCTATCTAAAAACTATGACTAGGAACAAAGAAAACTGTCCAAGTTTGGAAATTTTTTTTATAGTGATAACAGTGGCTCCACTTGGGATAGTGTGCCTCTGTGGTACACTAAGAACCTGCAGCTCCAGTGCTATCCATTTTTGATAAAAACAGAAATTTGTGTTGACAAGCATCTTCTCCAAACTGTTTGGGCCTTCACTTCGGGCTTAAGATCTCTGTTTCAACTTGTCATTATTAGCAATAAAACTGACAAAGATGGAATATGTACAATGTCATGAGTGACTAATAAAACTTAAGCAAGCATAATGCTTTAAGAACCTGCCATTAATAGGCCCTCCAGCATATGATCCTCCATCAATTTCCTGTAGTATATAAGTGTTGTTCCCATCAAATCCAACAATTTTAAAAGGACCCTTCCATAAATTATCAAACTTACTGTGCTTTCCCTTTTCCTCAATTTTGGCCTACCATTTCAGCACTTTGTCTTGTAGCTAGAAACTGTCTTCTTTGATCTTCTTATCAAATGTTTTCTTGATTCTCTTTTGAACTTGCTGATGGTTGTCATAGACTTCATTTCTCTTTTCTTGCAAGGCTATCAACTGGTTGATCCTCCTCTGAATGGCATTTGGTTCCTCTTCAAGTCCTTGAATTAACTTCATGACTGGTACCCCAAGTGATGTCGGAAAAACAACTTCAGCACCATGGAAAAGTTCATATGGTGAAGTCCCAATTGACCTTTTTGTACAAATCCTATCAGCCCATAAGCCGTACTTCAGCTTTGAGTGCCAAGATTTTTTGTTTTCTTGGAATATATTTTTTGATGATTCTTACAATTCTCTTATTTAATGATTCAGCAAGACCATTCCCTTATGAATAGTATGTAGTAGAGTGTCGAAGAATGATGTGGTATTGATGGTATAAATTTATCATTTTCTTAGACTTAAATTCTTGAGCATTATCTGTTGTAATCTTCATGGGACAGCCAAATCTGGATAGTATATTATTCTCTAGAAAATAAATAATTACAGAATCATTAGCTTGCCTTGTTGGTATCACCTCTGTCCATTTGGTGAAGTAGTCTGTTGCTATGAGAATCCAGCGATGCTACCCTAATGATGGTGGATGTATCTCTCCAATAACGTCTAACCCCCACTGCTGAAAAGGAGCTTCCACATAGATAGGAACCAAACGTAGAGGTACAAGCTTTTTTCTTCCTTCAAAAATTTGGCATTCATGACATCCAAAAATTCTTTTGTAAATGTCTTTAAACATTGTTGGCGAAAAATATCCTGCTCTAAGAATCTTATTTGCTATAGCCTTCCAATAATTGTGTCCTCTGCAATCACCTTTATGAAATTCTTCAATGACTTTATTACCTTCTTCTTCAAGTAAACAATTTAGCAAAATTCCTCTGTATCTTTCCAAAACAGATTTCTGTCATATACAAAATATCTTAAAGATTTCAACTTTACAAACCCTGCTTTGGACTTTGTTAGATCACTGGGAGCTTTGTGATGCTGTAGGGAAAAAACCACATCCTTATACCACTCAGAAGTGATGTATTTGTCTTCAATTTGAACCAATTCTTCCTCATCATCAGAAATTTCTAATATTTCTGCATTCAGATTTATGTCAAGACAATCCAAATTTGACTGAGTCATTAGTTTCACCACGCCTTTTCCCTTCACCAACTTGGTTGGTTTGATGTCTATATCATATTCCAGCAATTTTGCGATCCATTTTTCCCTCTTACCATTGGGATCCGCCTGAGTTAGAATGTATTTTTCTTCTGTGAGTGCCTTCTCGATTTTCTAAAAATATTTTTTAGCTTCAACTGTCCATTTGATATCAAATCCTTTCTTTAACATCCTTGTAATATCTTTAACAATCTCAACAAAGTTAGGAATGAAGCGTCTAACAAAATTCACTTTTCCAATAAATGATTGAATCTCTTTTCTACTTCTTGGAAAATCTAGCATTTGAATTGCATTAACTCTATTAGGATCAATCCTAATTCCATCTTTAGAAATGATATTACCAAGTAATTTTCCTGAAGTTAAAGCAAAGATGCTTTTAGTAGGATTAAGGGAAATACCAAACCTTCTACATTTCAGCAGAACCTTTTCTAAGTGTTTCAAATGATCTTCTTCTTTCTTTGAAAAGACTATTATATCATCAAGATAAACAACCACTGACTTGTCACTTTATTCATAAAAATCAATGTCCATTGCTCTTTGGAAAGTGGCTCCTGCATTCATGAGACCAAAAGGCATCTTGGCATACATGAATGTGCCCCATGGTGTTGCAAAGGTTGTTTTCTCCTGATCATCCAGATGTACAAGAATCTTGTTGTAACCTGAAAAACCATCAAGCATTGACATTGTTTGAGAACCAACAATATTTTGCAGAATTGTATCCATCTTGGGAAGAGGATAATTTTCCTTTAGTGATTCTTTGTTCAAATTTCTGAAGTCAATACAAATTCTGATTTCTCCATTCTTCTTTCTAACTGGTACCAAATTTTCAAGCCAATTAGAGAATCTAATTGAGACAATGATTTTTCCATCAAAGAGTTTCTTAATCTCCCTTTCAATCAATGGCATGATAAGGGGGTTAATTCTCCTCAACTTCTGTTTGAATAGTTTCTCATTTTCTTTGATAGGAATAGTATGCTGAATAGTGGAAGGATCATATTTCTTTAAATCAACATAAATCCAAGCAAAGACATCAATAAACCTCCTCATCATCTCAATATATTTGATTTTCATATCAGCTGAAAGAAACTTTGAAATTTTGATCATTTTAGGCAAAGCTAATGTACCAAGATTACAGCTCTCTACTTCCTCTTCATCAGCTTGTAATTTTGGCCATTTAAAAACATCATTTTGATCAAAAGGCTTCTCAAGAGGAATGAGACCTTTTGTTATTGCATTATTCTTCAATTGCAAAACTTTAGAATTTCCTTTAGACTCAACAAACATATTTTGCTGATCTACATGTGTACTTTCAAATTCTTCTTTCAGCTCAATAAAATTCTTTACCTGTTGATCATCTTCAAAAACTTGCCAGTTTGTGATATTGTCCAGTATGGCTGGTCTATGACGAACTTCAATCTCATATTTTTCATTTGAATGCATAGGAATGATGAAGAGACTTGCAAAGACAGCAAGAGAATCAACAATGGAATTTTGATCTCTAGATTTGACTATGAAGGAAAAATCTTGAAAATTCTCCAACATGTCTAAAACTAAATTTCTGTAAGCTCTCATTCTGACATCATTTTTTTGATAAAAACCTTCCACTTGTATAATAACCAATTCAAAATCTCCAAAAACAGGAATATTTCAGGCCTTCATTTTTTTAAGAACATCTAGACCCAAAATCAAAGTCTCATATTCAGCAATGTTGTTTGTACAATCAAAATTTAGTTTGTAAGAGTAAAAATTACTCTCATCAGTTGGAATTGTAATCCAAATCCCTTCTCCTGCCCCCTATTTTCCTACTGATCCATCAAAGTACAGTGGCCACCATTCTTCCATCCGTTTTTCATTTACTTGTTGATTTTCTGTTTGCTGATTTTCTGCTCTTATTTCTTCATCAACACTATCAGCTGACTCATTCAAAATAATGGAAAATCCAAGCTCAGTATGAAAGGCATAAATAGGAAAATTATGAGGCTTATATTTACTACTTACCATGTTAGCCATTCTAGTCTCCCGATACAATCTCCTTTGTTCACCAAAAACTAGAATAGTGGCATAGGTGAGGTCCATCTTCATTGTGCCTTTGATTTTCGCTACCCATGATCTTGAAAATGGCATACCAAAATTTGGAGGAACATCAGCCACAACAATGTCCATAAAAATTGTCTTTGTTGGGAGTTGTGTTAGACCAACAACAACATCCTTGATTAGACCAATACATTGAACTCTTTTTGAATCAAAGGAAAATAAATCCTTATATGGTCTTGTGATTTGTAATCCCATCCTTTACATGATTACTTTGGGCATAAGGTTATGCGAAGCCCCAGAATCCAACATAGCATTATGTAAAGTCATATCATGAATACTAATGCTTACATAAAAAGAATGAAACTCTTCATTTTGTTCATCTTCTATCCTTGGACACAAATATATAGTAGGATTATCTTCTTGAAAATTCAAAATATCAGCAGATCCTGGTTGTGAGTTTAATAACTTAACAATGTTGCTTCTATATTCATTTACCTTGAGAATCTCGCTAAATGGGACTGGTATCTTAATATTTGAAATATCATTCTCAAGGTTAAAATCATAAACATATTTTTCAACTTCTTTGATAGGAGGAGGAAATTGAGTATTTTTCTTACCAAGTGGAGTGTCATTTTTACCTTCAGCAACCTTTGAGGTATCATTTCTAGATTTAGCAACCTTTGGAGCATCTTTCTTAGGCTATCTTTTGTTTGCAATGATAGGTAAATTTTTATTTATGAGATTATATTGCTTTTGCATCTTAAAAATGGCATGTTGATATCCCTTAAAATAATCTGACGATTCTCCCCCTTGGTTAGTGAAATATGACTTATCATGCTATTAATTTGTCAATAAAATTCCTAACATTTCTTCATCAAGACAATGGATGGATTCTTCAGGAATTTCAGGCTCATCTTCTTCATCTACCAAATTCTGCTGAAAAGGAGGTCTCACTGGAGGATCAGGCTGCTGATATATATTTTCTCTTGGCCTTTGTTGGTTCTGAGGTCTCCTGAATTGAGGATTTCTAAATTAAGGTTCATGCTGCACAGGAGGAGCCGAAGTGTTTCCAAGAGCTAACCTATCCATCAACTTCTCCATGGTTTTCATCATTGAATCAAATTTATCTTCAGAGGTTGAAGTGGAAGGTTTCTCTTCTTCTTTCAATTTAATTTTTCCCATTTTTGACTTTTTAGCGACTATCATGTTTACCTATACCTTAACTGCATCACTTTGCATTTCAACAAGTGAAGGTGATTCTCTTTCTCTCAACAAGATATAAAATTCATAATCAAATGCTTCAGCATATCTCATTTGTGCTAAGGCTTCCGGAGGTTTCAAATGAGCTGGAATTGAGTCAAAAAATTTATTAAATCTCTTTGAAAATTTTTGGATAGACTCATCAACTGCCCTTCTAAGGCTGTTAAATTCAGTAAGTTCTTGAACTGGATTGGTTCTGTTTCCCCATTTCTTTAAAAAATTATCTTCAAACGCATCCCAATTTCTAATGCTTCTTGGTGCAAGGGCTTTAAACCACTTTCTAACTTCAGCAATAAAACTCTGTGCAAATAACCTTAATTTCACATCCTCATCATCAACTTCTTCCCTATATATAAAATCATTAAATCTGTCTACATATTCCTCTGCTATAATTTCTTCATCACCACCTCAAGCAGGGATCCTAGCAGCATATTTACTAGGAAGATCATGCAAAACAGCAGGGAGTACAAGTGGTGCATACCTAGCAGGAGCAGCCATGCTTGAGAGATGAAAAGTAGTTTTAGGAATGATAGACACAGAAGATGAAGAACTGATATGAGGAGGACTACCTTGTTTTTGCAAGCCACTGACAATTGAGCTCCAATTTGGAAGAGGCAAACCAACTTTGGATTTTAGTAAGACTTCAAAAGGGTCAAGTTCTTTAATTTTATCTATAGACTATTTTTCTAAAAATAGCTCAGAGGTAACAACTTCCCAAAATTCCTCTTTGTCTTCTTGGGTTACTAGGGCTGAAGTGTCAATTCCTCTCCTTTGCAAGTCTAAGATAATATCAATGAATTCATTTTCACTTTATGACCTAAAAAACACTTCATGAATTTTATCATCAACTCTTTTATCTTCAGGACTTCTTAATATTTCAAAGGAGAAAGATTTCGAATGAGATGGAGTACCTGATATTTTTGAAATTCTTTGACTGCCTCTTGAAATAGTGTTTGGATTTTCCACAGCGGTAGGTGGATTAGGATCAGGATTTCTCCATGTATATCTCCTTCTTGAAGCCACCTTTAAACTTTTGAAAATGTATGGAGTCACCAAGGTATATTACAGCCTTGAAAATATTTCTGAGCTCCTGCTACCTTCAGAAGTTCAGCTTCTTGATTTCGAGAATGAGTAATCTTCAGACTCCCAATAGATGCACCAAAATGTTATTAGAAAATATAACACTGATAGGTTGCTAATCAAGTAGAATCTGAGTAACTATTTCAAACCAAACTTTTAGTTGAGGCTTAGCCTCCTCAACCTGAGAGGGCTCTCTCACTAGGTTTAAGATTTTGAATTAAGGATTAGATGGCTAACTCTAGGAATAAAATGGATAAAAGTGTATTACTGGTTGAATTATTGATGAAAAAAAATATATTGGGCTATGGAGTCAAGGTATTTCCACAAAACATCAAAATTAGCTTATCATGGAGTTCAGGGCATTTTAGAGGTTTTAGATGTATTAGCAAAACAATAACAAAGTGAAAAAAACACAATTTACAAACATATGCAGGAAGTTAGAGAATTTTCCAATGAATTCTAAGTAACATATGTTCATACCACTACAAATTGATAGATAAGGAAAGCCATAGGAAGATCACACATTAAAAACTCTTTCTGAATCCTGAGTAGAAAGCCAATATTTGTATTAAGATAAAAACACACAATTTGCTATAGTGACATAGTTTTCTTGTTAATGAAAATTCCCAACCTTGAAGAATTCAAACTCATGCTACATATAGAGTCTTTAAAACCTTGGATTCTATGATCCATCATCATAGGAATTATAATTCTATCTTCAATTGACACCTCTTTTCTCCTAAAACTGGCTATTAATTACATCTGACAGTTAACTGTCTCTTCTAGAAGTCCTAATAAAAATAGGAGTAAAACTCCTTATTATGTATAAAAAACCTTATCTAGAACTTAAATGATATCTATAACAATTTTTCCTCCATATCTTCGACTTTGATGATGCCTCCAATCTTGGTATGCTATCATGTTGGTTCATGTCTAACTTGCCCTACAAAACAGGGGACATGTTTCCTATAATTTAGCCTTTTCCTTCTTTGATAATCTTCGAACCGTTTTCGCTGGAAATTTATACCTTTTAAGATAAGAGACACGTGTTATCCTTTCCATGGAACTATGCCTTTCCACCTGTACAAAAAATAAACCTTTGAAAAAGTATAAGGAGAGATGGTATAGTTGCGCTACGGAATGAGCAAATGTTTTCGTAGCGTAGAATTTGTATCTTTGTAAAACATCTCATAACCATCCACTTTATTTTGCCTTGAGACCTGGACTTTCATTTATGAGCCCTTTCCAAACATTAGCATCAACAAAGTTTGTAAACCAAGCTTTTTTACCTCTCAAAACTTTTACAAAAATGTTCAAAAACGCACCTACAGCAGTTTCGTAGTGTTTTCATAGCGTAGAATTTGTATCTTTGTAAAACATCTCTTAACCATCCACTTTCTTTTTCCTTGAGACCTAGACTTTAATTTATGAGCCCTTTCCAAACACCAGCAGCAACAAAGTTTGTAAACCAAGCTTTTTTACCTCTCAAAACTTTCACAAAAATGTTCAAAAATGCACCTACAACAGTTTCATAGCACGCTACGAAATTTCTGTAGGTGCATTTTTGAACATTTTTGTAAAAGTTTTGAGAGGTAAAAAAGCTTGGTTTACCAAAACTGTTGTGTATATCATTTTTACACAGTATTTTTCATAATATTCAGATTTTAAGAGTATTTACAGCCTTTTGATGATTTCCTTGATGTTAATAAACCTTATCCATCAAAATAAGTCAACTTTGAAAAGTCCTCAAAAAGTGATGTCTTTCCCAAAAACAAAATTGTATTAAGAATTTGTCACTTACTGCTCTTGGTCTACCTCTGCTATAGTTGACCTTCAGACTTTGTCAATTGAATTTCAAGATCTTCAATTTACCTCTTCAGACTCCTATTGGTATCCCTCAAGGTAACATTTATCATCCCCATAAATCTTGCTTCTTTGATTGAAGGGAGAGTCCAAGTGAATTACTGGGCTTCACTACTGACTGTTTCAGTTTTGGAAAAAATTTCAACCTCCCACAGAGCCCTTATTCTATTGAAGTTTTTCTTCTCAACAACATGTGCTCTTGCTTTCTTCTTAAGTTTAGCAATTTCAAGGTTAGCTAGTCTCAACTTTTCTTTAGTTCCTTCATAACTGAGATTTTCTCTTTGAGTGTTGAAAACTCTGTTTCTGTCACCTTTAGGCATTGGTGATGAGAGGTTTATGGGCTCCTCATAAACATTTGAAACTTCTCCAGCTTTATCTAACTCCACATCCAGCCCTTGCAACCATTTTTATTTTCTAGTTATGGGCCTTCTGGGCTTGAAGACAAACTCTAAAATTTCATCATCAAAATCCAGCTTTCTGGAAGATTTCATCTTCTTAGAATTCCCTTCATCCAAACTTATATAATATGCCTGAACTAAAGGAGATTCCTCAATATCAATAGCCTGTAAAATATCGTTCAAACTACCCTTTAAACCTGGATCTTCTTCTGAAACCACTTTTTTTCCCTTCTCCTTTTCTATTTGACTTCTAGTCAATATTTTCTGGGCTGATTTGCTGGTTGACTATTCCTATACTATTTCCTTGACTTTAGTTGTCCTCTTTTGTGTAGGTTGAGGGGTTTCTTGAATAATCACTGATGTTTTAATCACTGGCTCTTTCACTTTCTTTCTAGGCTTTAACTTGAAAAATCTCTTTGATCTTATCTCTGCAGGGTCACTGGTTTTTGATGATGATTTTTCTTTGGCCCTAGGGCTAATACCTGCTCCTTGTGTTTCCACCCCAAATCCACACAAAAATAAAAATGTAGACCATTCTCTATTTATCCTTTGAAGTTCATGTAAAACTATCAATTTAACTAGACCATGATGGAAAAGTGAAGTTTCACAGTATTGAGCTTTCATTTTCACTTTATCTACCATCTTAGCTAAAATTCGAAACAAGAAGAAAGGAAAATCCAAAGAAATCATTCCAATAAAATGAAAAAAGAGTTTGAAATGATAAGAGTACACTTTATGGTATCTTCCCTCAGAGGTGAAGTACCTTTGAATGTTGTAGAGAAGATTGGCATAGGTGTTCTTCACGTAGCTTCTTGGCACTTCTTTAGTTAAATCTGTCTCTTCAAACCCTAGCTTTAGAATTTTTTTACAAGGTTCCATCTCAAACCTGAAATTTTTGAACCTTCTTTCTTCTCCCCGTGGAATCTCTATCACTGATGATATAATTTAAGGGGAAATTGTCAAGTTTAAGAGACCAACATTTTTATTCGAACCTATGAAGTGAAGAGAAAACTCTTTTGTCACTTGATTATGACCTCCCTGCAATTTTTCACAGAACTTCCAACATCCTTCCTTCTTGAAGGCCTCCTCAACTGATTTTTCTTTTGTTAGAGCCTCTATGCTTTCAGGCTCAGTCCTTAAACAGTGGCCTGACCTGTGATTCTTTCTTTCCTCTATCATCCTTTCCTTGAATTTCCTGTGTGCTTTTTTGAAAACGTGTAACCAACAACCTTGCTTGATTTCAGAGTAAACTGCCTCACTTGATGAACTGCCTTGCTTGATTAAAGACACTGCCTCACTTGATGAATGAAAGAGAAGCCTTAGTTTCTACTTACAATGAGCTTACCATTCGGAAGAGGGTATGCATCATGTGTTTCTTGCATGAGATAAAAAAACCAAAACCAACCCCTTTCAAATTCGAAAATGAGATAAGACAAATGAACTCAAACAAATATTATGATGCCTATGAATGGTTTCATGTGTGAGAAAAGACTCATGGCTGACACCTAATCATGAATGATTAACAGAATTCTAGTGCATTTGATAATTTTCAAGACATGCTATGAATCCCCGATTTCGTAGCATTCTCAATGCAATTTCAGGGTTTTGCGCTACCAAATGAGCAGCGTTTTCATAGTGAAAAAGTAGTTTTTAACACTGTCTATGCTACGAAAACGTGGTTTCGTGGCTTAATTTAAAAAATTTCAAAATGGTTTAAAATTTGACTCTCTAAACATGATATGAGACTGCTAAGGTAAGAAATAAGGTTGTTAGACATTATTTTGTGAATGCAAATGAGACTCTTACTGTATTAATTAACCCCTAAAACCTTAACATGACTTCACACCTATCTAAAAACTATAACTAGGAACAAAGCAAACTGTCCAAGTTTGGGAAAAAAATTTATAGTGATAACAACACCGTTATGTGGAAAGGCTATCATTCTAAAATATGTAGAGATGATCACAACCATAGCATATACCTGTGGCCTTCCAAGTAAAATGTTGTAATGAAGGGGTCCGTCAACGACCTAAACTTCAACATTCATTATTTCCCCCCTAGTTCAAATGCAAGTTATTTATAATATCAGAAGTCTTATATCTACGTCCGTTGAAAGCTTTCAACGTCATAGGAAATTGAGATAGGCATGATGATCCAAGTGACTTCCAACAGTTTAGAGACATAATGCACGTATATTCTACCTCATAAATAATATTACGATGAACAAGGTTATTGAGAACATTTACCTGGATGGATAATGCCAATTCTATTGGTAATTGCGGTAGATAGCCCATATGATTAAAGACTTTGAGTTTGGAATCTGTCGAATCAATTCCACCAACTGCCGACAATAAAGCCTGCTTCTAGGAGGGAAAATTTTGAAGCACCTCAAGTGCTGACATAGCTGAAGGGGATTGAGCCAAATCTTGAACTATATTATAATTTTGAGCATCTCAGGCTCAAATATGAAATGTAGATTTATGAACGACTCCCTTTGGTGGCTTGACTATCAATTCAAGGATAACAGTTAGTGGCATCGATTTCGTAGATGGATTCATGGTGGAGGTATTAGGTTGATCAGTAGCCTGAATACCGTAATATTTATTACGCTTTGACACAAAAAATCAGTCGATGGCTTCATGACAGACATCATAAGCACTTGGGAACTAGAAGCTGGATCCATAGCAACCACATTTCTGTTCGGATTTGGGAATAGATTTGTCAACGCAGCAGATGCATGTGAGGTCTTAACCAATTTTGAGACTTTGGTCCGGTGAGGACAATCCCGAAAAAAGTGTTCCTAATTATAGATTATGCAAGGGTTTCTGATTTCTAGTCGATTTCTTAGATGATCTTTCCTGTAGGGTAGAATTTTGTTTTTCATTTGGTTTCCCCTATTTCTTACTTCTGAGTTGCTTGTCACTTTTTCCCTTGTCAGATGAAATGACATGGATTTGGGAAGAAGGAACAAGATCAGATGGAGTAGAGTGATGTGTGCTTGCAGTATCGATCATACTGTCTCTGGCATGAGAGTCCTTAGATGGAGGAGGAACAATAAAATTAGGTCCTAGTGTGTTGGTAATTTTCTCGTAGAGCGTGCCAGATTGAATATAAATCAAGTCTAAATATTGGGCATGAGCAATGACCTTCTCTTCAGTGATGATGCCACCCTTAGTCAAATCCTACGTTATAGATGGTATCAGGGACTTAATGAACCATTTAGCAAGGAGTTGATGAGGAATCAATGTCTTAACCATTCTACGACGACGACACCACTCATGAATATGATCAGAAATGTGAGTAGCATTATTTTGTTTAAAATTAGTCAAGAGTTTCGTTCTAGTTTCATATCGTATGGGTAAATGGAAGTGGGTCAAAAAGGCATTAGCTAGGGCATTGAAATTATCAAAATAAGCTCTTGGTAACTCAATTTACCATTTCGTAGTCGGATCAGTGAACGTACGCTAGAAAAAACATAGTCGAACAGAGTCATCATTTAGGGAGTTAGATGAATACTACAAATGATAAGTCATAACATGCATCGACGGGTCTTCTCCATGGTTCCCATTGAACTTAGGAATATTCTAGGGTAATTTATGAGGTATCACCGACCACCAAGGAGCATAGTTGATTGGATCATTGGTGAGCCGGTTTAAATATGGTAACTCTAAAGTTGCAAAAAAGGGAAACTATCGATTAAGGTTAGGTTGAGCATAACCAGAGTATGATGGAATTTCTTAGGAAACAGGCCTTTGACCTCCAACATAAGGAATATGTTACTGGAAACCCAGATAGGGGTTTTTTTTATAAGAAAACACTTGAGTATTTTGTTGACCAAAACTTGGGTACGCTACTTATTGAAATGAAGGTTGTGGCATTTTCACTTGTGCCTGCTAAGGGGTCTGTCCACCAGTATTATAACCTAGGATAGCTTGGATTCGGTTGTGGATAGGTATAACCTAGTTGTGGCTGCAACATCCCATCATATGGTAATCCATCTTGTGAATAAATGATTCCAGATACAAGCATTTATTGTAAACCAGGCAAAGGAGTTGGAGTCTAAGGGCCCAATACTTGAGGGTATTCGGTTGAAGGAAATGAGTGAGATGGGTGAGGTACAAAAGTTTGAGTCTGTAACAGGGGTAAGGATGTATTAACAAGTGGAGTTGATGTGGGTGCAACAGGTTGAACCGGTTGATACGAGTGTACAACCGTTTGTGGTTGGATGGGTAGAGTGGGCTGCCATTCACAAAAATTTATTCCAAAATTAGGATGACCAAATAACGATAGAGTACTGTCAAAATGGGTGAACATAGGATGCCCCCACCATGAGGTGTATAACAAGATGGAAAATATTTCTCTCCAAATGCAGGGAGTCCAATTGAAATTGTACTGGATGGAATATACTGATATGGAACAACTTGATATTGCCCTGATGTTGTATATAAAGGATCAATTCATTCAGTACTCACTATAGATTTACCATTTAGAATATTAGACGATGACATTGGTGAAGTCCATGGGTTTTAGGATGCACTAGAGAAGGTTCCAGATAAATATTGGTAACCAAGTTGGATGGAAAGGTGACCATATAAATGCGACTCTGGTAATGTTCTGAACATCGACAGAGTAGTAAGATTAAGTGTTCTTGTAACTAGAATATATGGTCCAGCCGAAGATGTTGGCTCAGGCATGGTTATTCGACCAAATGTATACCCTTTTAGATCTAGGGGAGCTCTAATAGACATAGGATTAATAGAAGCAGAGTCATGTGATTGAAGAAAATAATTGTATTGGTAAATCTCTTCCCCAAAATGAGTTGGAGTTAAAGGAGTTTCGTCTTGTGGTATTTATTCAATCAAAATTAAACCAGGTGGAAGGATTTCTCCATCAAGCCCAAAGTATATTTAAGGAGGTTGACTGCGCAATATGGGTGACTCAATGGCTACAATAGATTTTGGGGTGACTGATACAAGAACAAATTATGGTCATTCGACTTCAAGATTCATATGTTCTGGCAAACAAGTGACAAGATCCTGATCAGCTTCCAGTTGAACAACATCAGGTTCGAGAGGTATGGTCTCATTTTTTGGATGGATAATTACCACGGGTTGCTTTGAGGACTCCTTCTTGGCCATGATAGGTGAGCCAGGATTTGTAGAAATAACTTGTGTCGACTCTGCATGTGAGTATGATGTCACACCAAAGGTACTAATAATACTAGTTTCTGTAGATCAACGTCGCCTTCGTTGACCAGAAATGGATTCTGGCGGTAAAGGTTATTTCAATGCTATTCTATGGGAACGACAGGGAAAGGGATTTTCTTGTTCCACGATGACTGATTTATTTTATGACCAAAAACACATAAATAAAATAAAAGGGTAATTCGAGGCAAAAGGTTTACCAAGTAATTGTGAACTGCAGAATACCTCCTAGCGAACCAAGAAGTACGGGAAATAAATGTCCCCGAAATTTGCGTTCAGTGTGTCACAGTTACAAGGTGGCTGACTTGGTTCAATATGGATGGATAGCAACCTAAATTTGTCCTCCCAAATATACCCAAAGGTACGTGGAGGCCTAATTTCGTATTAGCATTTTCTAATGCGAAACCGCACAGTGAGAGCACCCTCTTATACTTTCGTACTAGAACACCACCAGATATACCCAGAGGTACGTAGACGAGCTCCGATATACTTACGTACATGGAGTGAGGTATCACACTCAGAATGTATCACAAACAAGTTACCGAAAACTGCTATGTTTAATGACGTTGGAACATGTCTTTAGCCTAGATCTTCTAAATGTTATCGTTATGGTTCCAATTCTTCCTGAGGCAAATTGATGTAAATTTTAAGTTGATCTTCTTTAGAAATTTTTTCTTTGAGGTTCAGTGCGTGATGTGATGGAAATTCCTAAAAATTCAAACTAAAATGATAAGAAAATTTTTCAATTTTATCCTTTTCAATGAAAATCCTAGCTATTAAGGGAAAGAGCAATCAGTTTTTAAGAAAACAACAAAGAGCACAAACTAAAATGCATCTTTCCTAACTTGTTCCTATGCAACACACACAATTCACTATATGCACATGCTTGTTTTTATTTTCAGCTCCTTTAATGTTAATGCAAGAAAGGAAACTATCTGCACCAAATAAATAAATAAATAAATATATATATATATATATATATATATATATATATATATATATATATGTTTTCTTCTTTGAGAAACAAGTAATTTAACAACAATTTCACTTTTAGGAAAAACGAAGAATGGAAGTACAATTTTTTCTCCAGGAAATGAATAATTTAACAACAATTTCCTTTACGAAAACAAATGGATCTAATGCAGAAATAAAATACCTTTAATTTTATTTTTCAATGATAAAGAAAAACACTTAAAGAGACATTGAAGAAATTTACTTTTCAAATGAGGAACAATCAGGTGAGTTCATTGGTCTTTAAGAGGTATTATAAAGTTGAAAACACAACAAAAAAATGTTTAAGAATGATGGTAATGACAAATTTGAATGGAATTTGGTTGGATAAGGGGAAAAAATAGTCTTTAAGGGGAGAGAGTGTGTTGCAATGCACCCCTGAGTGGGAGATAGTGCAATGTGTCTTGACCATCAGTGCGTTGGGCGCAACAGTGATTGAAAATGCAAGCTACGAAACACACTTCTAATGATATTATTTCATTAAAAAGTATAATAAATGAAAATAAATGCTACTGATGAGTATTAGCAGAGGAAAAAACAGTAGGATTGAAAGGAAAATCCTTAGTATGGTCACCAATTTGTTGTGCAGAATTATGATATACGAATAAATCAAATTCCCTAAGTGTGGTTCTAGGAACTTAGAAAAAAAATGAAACACTTTTCTATCACTTTATCTAACATAAATAGACATACATAATTTAGAATAACTTACTTGTGATCCAAGTGCTTCTTCTTCTCCTTCTGTCTCTTTTGTTGTCGCCTTCAATCCAAATCAAATCGCTAGATTGTTTCCTGGAAACATAAACATAGAACAACAAACATATTACAATATACAGATTCCTACTTATCTTAATCACTCAAATCGACTACATGTGAAATATATATATATATATATATATATATATATATATATATATATATATATATATACCATTCAAGAGTCCATTGCATTTGAAATAGAAACATAAACAGATAAATATATGGGAAAATGAACATCAATCTTTATTAAAGAGTAGAAGGGGGAGTTTACAACCAATGATCAATTTGATGCCACCAACTCTAGCTTCATCCCAGCCTCATCACATCCAACATCACACTAGCATCATATCAGTAATTTCACTCTCTAAAATGAGAATCCAACAACATTTATTTACCAAAATTCTTCCTTCCCTGGAACTAGGATCTGTGCTCAATTTATAGGGAAATTGATGGTAGTCTCTCAATGAATAACTTTATAATAATATGCAAGACATGTTCCCAAGTTCAAAGGTTTTAGATGGAAACTTCGATTCGAATTTTGACACATATGGACTCTTCTTCTAGAAGGCACTGGCCATGTGGAGATTGTCAGAACAATGATAATTCTCCCAGGTGACTAACGCACTCTTGAACGTTGGGAAGTGCATTGCAGTGCACCCTTGAATGGAGGATGTTGCATATGCAACACAGTTAGTCCCTTTAAAGGCATTGTTGCTAAGTTCATAACTGATATGACATATACTTCAAACCTTGGAAATATCACAATAGAAGCCATGAATGATTTTTTCTTCTCTTAGGCCATATAACAACTAAAATATAAGGGGATGTTAGACCCTATTTCATTGATACTGAGGATGATTTCTAGTTTGACCAGGTCATGGGGGATGATGCCCAAATTGACCTATAACAAAGTAGAATATCGAAGATGAGAAGTAAAATGGTGGATTGAAATTCACGTGACTATCCTTACATATCATATGAGAAACATAGAGATGAGTACTCTCCTGATATAGTAGATACACTAAAAAGCTCGAAGGTAAAGATGAGAATTTGTAAGGTAAATAATGAAAAAATCATTTATTCATAGGAATTTCTTTCTAGATCACAATAAAATATGGTAGAGTTAAATTCAATGATTCTTCAAAGTTTATTGTATTTTCAAAGATAGGGACAGCCAGAGATCAATTTTGGATAGGAAGAAAGGAAAAATGGGACATATGGTAGCGAGTATCATGGAGGGAACAAGTCACACGGGGATGACATAGTCAGAGGTATCAAATGCATGGATACACCTGGCATGAGAGGTAGTGGTTATGGTTTATATTCTAGTTTTGGTTTATATAGGTAGCATTTTCATCGTCGTTATCATCCTTATAAGGAGAGTGAGAAGAAGTACTTGTCGGATGAGTTTAATAAATCCAAGCCTCCTACTTTTGATGGAGAGTTGAAGAAATTGGAAGATACGGAAGCATGGTTACTCGAGATTAGGAACATGTTCGAGAAACATGATTATAGAGATAACATTAAGGCTAGGCTTGTTATTCTTAGTCTCCAAGGGAAAGCGAACATCTGGTGGGAAGATGTGAAGCGTGTCAGAGGCATTAATATATAGGAGAAGAGTTGACATGAGTTCAAAATAGTTTTTAGAAGGAATTATTTGTCAGATAGATGCTATGAAGATCAGGCTAAGGATTTCTATGAATTGAGGGTGGGATCTATGAAATATGTAGAGTAGTATACGACTAATTTATTGGAGTTTTTGAGGTACGTACCATACCTTAAATATGAGAAAAAAAAGGTTCAAATATTTTTTATTGGTATAATTAGCATTTAAATATTATATTGAGGATGATGAGCCTTAGAAATTTGAGAAAATAATTAGGAAGTTGAAAAATTATTATGAGTAGTCTAAGCGTAAGTTGGAGGCTATGTAGGGTTAGAAATTAAATGAAAAGACTAAGGTGAAATGGTATAAGAAGCTAGTAAGACCCAAGGATGTAGGTAACAAGGACAATGCAACATCATAAAAGAAATTCATTGTAGTTGATAGAGGAAATGGATTTACGTCTAAGGAGGAGAACAAGCGTGAGGGAAGGAAGCCTTTATTGTGTATACCTGTGGCAAGGATCATCGCATGAGATATTACCTACTACATCAAGGTGGGGGACCTAAAAATTATAATGCTCAAGAGGTAAAAATAGTTCGGGATTTTTTTACTTATTATTCCTTGTATTTGTGCAGCATTGGATAATAGGTAAGTTGATCATCAAGTATCTATTATTCAGATGGAATGTAAGCTTTGTGATTAAGTTTTTTATATTTTGATTTTACATGGGTATCATAAAATATGATTTTGGGTATGGATTGGTTGCATATTCATAGGAATAAGGAACATTTCTATGATAATTTTATTGAGTGTCTTGATGAAAATCGAGAGAGGAGAATATTACAAGGTAATATGCACTCTACATTAGTGAGAATTGTTAGATCTATAAAGGAAAAGCATAGTAGCGGGAAAAATGTGTATTGTTTGAAGTTCATATTTCTAGTGAAAATGGGAAGGACGTTGAGGATGTTTAATTCTTAAAGAGGTATCGAATAGATATTTCAGTTCTACCACCTCATAGGGACGAGGAATTTTCTGTTGAATTTATGCGAGAAGTAACACCAACATCAAAGGAACTTTACAGGATGAGCAGTCTAGAATTTGTGCAATTGAAGTTGCAGCTTAAGGAAAATGAATGATAACGTATATATAAGGCAAAGTGGGTCACCTTTGGGTGCACCCATATTGTTTGTGAAGGATAAGGATGATATTCTCAGGTTAGTCATTGATTACAAGAAATTGAACAAGGTGTATATCAAGAGTGTGTACCCTTTTCATGGATTGATGGCTTGTTTAATCTTTGGGAGGGAGAAACATTTTTTTTGAAGATTAACCTAAGATCAAGATATCATCAGGTATGCATTAAAGAAGAGGACATATAAAAAGAAACATTTCTTACTAGTTATGGGAATTATGAGTTTTTCATAGTTCCTTTCCGTATTAGTAAAGCTCTAGCTACTTTCATGTGTTTGATGGATAGTTTGTTTCATCCTTAAATGGACAAGATTGTGATATTATTCATTGATGTCATATTGATGTATTATAAGAATGAGGAAGAGCATATAGATAACCTAGCAGAATTATTAAAACTATTTAGAGAACATTATTTATATTCCAAGATTATTAATCACAATTTCTTTCAAAGTAAAATTCATTACTTTGGATAAGTTGTTTCCAAGGAAGGTATAATAGTGGGCCCAGGAAATATTAGTGCTATGATGGAGTAGGTAGCTGCTAGAAATTTGGATAAGGTCAGATCCTTTATGGTATTAGAAGGTTATTACAGGCGGTTCATTGGGAAATTCTCATGGATTTCCTATCCTATTACATATTTGTAGTGAAAGGGGAAAAATTTTAAATGGAATAAGGAGTGTGCAACTAGTTTTGAGCAGTTGAAGCATCTTCTTACAAACTCTTTGGTCTTAAATATTGCAGATCCAAACAAAGATTTTTTCATATGTAGAGATTCTTGCAAAAGAAGTTTCACTGGAGTCTTGATGTAGGAAGTATGTGTGGTATGTTATGATTCAAGGAAGTTGAATGAAACGAGAATAACTATGTGACTCATGATCTTTAGTTTCCAGCTATCATCCATGCCTTGAAGATGTTGAGATACTATCTTCTTCGAAAGAGGTTCTTCCTGATGATAAATCATAGTGGGTTGAGGTACTTATTTGATCAAACTAATATGAATGTTAAGAATGCTAAATGGTTGGCTACTCTTAATGAGTTTTAATTTGAGATTAGGTACATAGAGGGTGTTGTACACCCTTTGTTTTTCCTATAAAAAAATTGTTGCAAAGGGTTTTGGTTCATCACGTAAAAAATAGTATTTTTGGTTCATGAGGACCTTGGTTCAGATGAGAACTATTGTATTTGGAGAAATATATAAAAGGATAATGAATGAGAAAGAAAAATGTGGTAAAGTGCCAGAGGATATGGCATGTGGGTTTCCCCTCAGTTTCAAATTTTAAAGGAAACAATGATTACCTACTAGGAGAGTCGCCATAAATATCGAAGCGGTGTTACCCCAGAAAAGCTTCGGCATGGTAACAAGCATGGTTGTTAATCTAGTGCTTGTCCCTGGAAATTAAGAGTCCATAAAACACACTTTGCAGATCAATGAATATGATGGAATTTGAGGGGGTCGACCCTTGTCTCCAATCCAACCGAAGCACCCCATCAGAGGAAGATAAATGGGTTTTCCACCTATCAAAACAATGTGGTGACCAAGTTAGAAGTCGGTACCACATACATGTGAGCATGGTAGGTGAGCGTAAACCCATTTGATGCAGCACCTCCCTCCCTTTCTTTCCATCCAATTTGACATTGCCACGTCTATCCTCCATGCCACCTCTTCCTTTTCCCGCTTATAAACCCCTATAAATTTATTGTTAGGTTTCAAACTTGCTTATTTCAAAATTTTCTATGTCTTTTTGCTCCTCCTTTTCACAACTTCATCCACTCACCTAGTAGCCAACATAGGATATTTTTGTTCCTCCAACCTCTGAATCCCTTTGGTTACCATTTAATCCACATATTCTCTATCCTTTTATCATTTTAATGATGCTTAAATTCAAGAAATACACAACAAAAACCCAAAAAATCGCGAGCAACATGGAATCGTTCATGTACCTATCATACCTTAATTTTTGGTTTCTACAGTCTATACCTATACAAGGAGAATCCCTTTGAAATTTTGAGTTAGGATTGTACCACCTTGTAAACCCAAAAATATACCCTTTCCTAGAGTTCATATCCTAGATTATGATCACCTACGTCAACGATAAAAAATGTTTTCTTTCCTCCTCTTGACAGAAAATTATGGAGGTCACCCCAAAATTGACACAAAACACCTTAGTTTATCTGAAATACCTAAATTTGAAGAACTTTACAAATACCACACCATTTTATGATTTTAATGGGCTCTCGATTCAAAATAAACAAGTCTATATCTAGCTTATTCAAGCCCCAAATGCACAATTTCCTTGCATCTCAGAAACCTTCCCGATTTCCTTGTTTTGAGAAACTGTTCAACCCATTTTGTAGGCTATCATACTACTATTTGGAGAGGATGGGAAAAAAACATTCTCCAAAGTAGATCTAGGGTTCTTACACAAGATGATGAAGCCATATATTGTCCTTGAAATTCCTATATTTTTGGTTGAAGCTTTAAAATTCTAGTGTAACCAATAATACCTAACCTCCTACTTCAAGTACTACTCCATAATGGTTAATTTTTTTCTTTACACCCATGTTGAAGAATTTTATTTCCTAGGACTCAAAATTTTATACTCCCATAATAAGAGGAAATATATGGTTAACTCAAACAGTTCTCTCAAGAAGAAGCCCAATAATGAGGGATTTAAAAATTATTAACAAAGTCTCTCGTACTAGAGTCTTACCTGAACATATATGAATTCTTCAAATCAATAAGGATGCTAGGATGGGATGGTACTTTTTTTATGACTACACCGAAGTAATGGTATATTGGTTTCAATTGTCTGCTTACTAGTTTCTTATATTTATGTCAATGAGAATTTTTTCTTCGGATTTCATCAGGAAGAGCCTAAATACAAACCAAATCTATTTAGCCAGACCAGATTTCTATCAGGTTTAAATTATGTTAAAGGAATTGGACATTCAAATAGGAAATGTGTGGTATTATGATCCTCATGGTATTATTTCTAGTATAAGGAAAGATATTAATGTCTCTTCCTATGAACATGAATTAAATTATAATTAGAATGCAAGAATAACCTTGATTCATCGCTCATTAATATAGAGATTGAAGTCAAGACACCAAGAAAAAAAGAAAAATATCATAAGAGGAGTATTGATGAGGAAGGAGATACCATGATGGAGGATGCATATTTGGCCAGGAAATAAAAAATCAAGGAGTAGACAGAGGAGGATTTTGTGGTCAAATTGATTGAGAGAAAATTATACCAACAAGGATTCTAGGTGCAATTGGAGGATCCACAAAAAAATGACACCTCTAGTTCACCTAGGGTAGAAATCCTAGGTTCGATTGGAAGCACATTAGTAGAAGACCCTAAATGGGAGGAATGGCAGTTAAAAAAGTAGAGGAACAATAAATTTAAGGATGAAATTTTGTGAAAGACAGCCTCACATTCAGTTCCATATCAGACTAGAATATTCGCTTCCATGGACCTCCAATGAAATCAAATGAAATTTTACTTGTATCAACCTTCAGTTTAGTCCCTCCCCTTTAGGCCACTTTTCAGAAAAGTGAACTTGTCTCTCAACATGACAAGTGTCCCCTTGTAGGATAAAATAGATTCACATAGGTAGGCATGAGAGGTGATATATAGTGAGTTAAGAAAATGATCCTTGGCCACCAACAAGGTTGAGAAGTTTTTGGAAAATGAAGCTAATAAAATAAAGCATGAGAAGGCCAACTCAAGATCCATACATCTCCAAAATGAATACTAAAAAAATATAATTATCAGGGTGGGGGTGGATCCAAGAAATAAAGGTTCCATATATTCCATCATCAAAGTCTCATGATAATAAATATCGTCATTGAGGCAATAACTTAAAATGCATACTATTTGACACGTATAAAAAAAGAGTTGGCTCAGGTTGAAAATAGGAAAGAAAGCCTAGCCAAGGAATTCATAGAATCAAATAATGAGATGGTAGCACTCAAACTAAAGGTATCAAAGCTGTAACAAAAGATTGATTCCCACATTTATGTTGTGGTTGTGATAAAAAACCCATAAACCTAACGAATAAGTTAACGAAGGCTCTCATAGATGTGGAATTGTGAGATAGTGAGCTTAAGAAGGTCTAGATTGACCTGGAAAAACCTAGTTACATGCTAGAATATAAGGAGAAACAACTCAAATCCACCCTAGTAAGTATGGAACAAATTAATAATAAGAATAAGGTGTCACAATATGAGATCAAAGGACTAAAGAACAAATTGAATTGAAACATGTCCCTCATTGAATCTAAGCATCTAATCTGGGATGACATCATCAGAGAAAGAAAGACGATATGGGAACACCTAAAATTAGCTTCTGTTCAGAAAGCTACAATAAAGACCTTTGAATTATCTATCGTGACATCGAAGGAAGAGTATGTTATTAATGCAAACACAATTGAGAAATTTATCAATCACCTCAATGAGAAGTTTGCTAATGAGTTGAGGTAAATGGACGTCATTGAGAGGACTTCTGGGATCACAAAAGTTTCTCAAATTATCTACCAGAAGGAAGCAAGGGATAATTTTGAATAATGTGACAATGCATTAGCAATTTTGGTTGTGTTATTTAGATCTAATTTTTACTAGACAAGAAGAGAAGTATTTCCTAGTTGTTGGTATTTATAAGGACATTTTATACCATAGGAAAAGAATGAAAAATTATTATTTGAGGCCATGAGAAAGGTGGAATTGTCACATTTTCCACTCTTAATGGAAGGACCATGGTAAATTATCTAAAAAGACATTTTTAGTTCTTGTGGTTTGTGAAGACATTTTTTGTGCTTAGGCCAAATTTCATTGAGCTCACAAGTTTAAGGATGTCATACAATTCTCTTTTTCAAATCCCCACAGTAGATCCAATTCCATGTAAAGGATGTGATCAATTGGTTAACACACCATGAGTCCATATAGTAGAGGATGGGTCCACTTCGAGAGATCAAGCGAGCCAACAATAATGATTTCTCTGATTTGGGAATCATGAATTACCACTGTCATTTTTCAATTTTGTAGATATTTTATTTTGAATAAGGAATCAAGTATGTTATGTAATAATTAGGAAAGTTGGACTAGATTCACACTTGAAAAACTAATTAGTTTAGACAACTATATCATTTCCTGATATTTTGTAAGTTCTTATTTTGGTTCTCCCTATAAAAGGAATGAACTCATTAGTAAGGGTTCAATTTTCTCTTCCATAGGCTATAATTGTTTGCAATTTTTACAAGTTCTGAATGTTATGAAATGTATGTTGTTATTGAAAATTAATGAATAATTTTTTAGTGATTCCTAGAACTAATATGTGGAGTATGTGATTATATCTTTGTTATTATTTTCATATGTGTTTCTTTATTCTTGGAAATTACGTAATTTTAGTTTTTGGAACTCAATATTGTATGTCAACTCTATCTATGTCATGTTATGAAAAATGGTACATGTAATATGTGACAATAAATTCCTTAACATGTTATTAATTTTTTTTTTATCTTTTTCCGTTTGTGTTTTCATAATTCTAGTAGAATTTAGTGTACAAGATTCTATTACTATCCCTCTCAACTAGGTTACTCTCCTGCATATATTATTTCACCTATATTGTATCTATTAAATAAACTCCACTCTCTATGTGTAGGCCACCATAATTGAACATTAAGTCGTTGGAAAGAAATACTGTGAATGCATAAAATGTGATTTTCCTCTCGGTAAGGTAATTTAACTATATTTAAATTGTTTTATATTTAACTCTTGAGCATCACCTATTTATCTTCAAGAGACACTAATATGTCCTAGGAACTAACCTTCTTATCAACTTGGAGGTTTTCTTTAGGAGCTACAACATCTTCTAGTGTAGAACATTGTATTCAAGAGTATAAGAACATGTTGGAAACAAAATTCAAAATGAAGGACATTGGGGTTATGCATAATTATTTGGGCTTGGAAGATTGGAAAAAACTAGACGAAATATATCTTGGTCAAGGTAAATATGTGATCGAGATATTTCAAAAGTTTGGCATGAGGTATAATAAGCGCATGAAAAATCCCATGATCACAAATTTGAAGAAGTTGACGAATTCAAATTCTAGTATTTGGATCCCATAAGCTATTGTTACTTGGTTGGTCCCTAATGTAGTCGATGAATTCTAGAGCCAGCATATGTTATGCAGTAAATTTCCCCAATCAATTTTAACTAGATCCATGCTAGGATCATTGGATAACTTCCAAACATATCTTGAGATATCTACATGTAACAATTCATCACTGTAACAACTGCACTTACCACAATTTTTTTTCTTCTAATTATAACATAATTAATAATTTGTCATAAAGGACATTAATGTATTTCCTCACCATTCGATGAAACTCTTTTGTTGTATTTTTGGTTCTGAGAATTTCCTTCACAAATTATAATTTCATGTATAGAATACTTTTCGGACGTTTATGATTCTTGTGTTTCTTAACGAAATCATAATTCAGTTTTAGTAGTGGCTGTCCTTGAAGACAATTCTTCACTACCTTGTTCTACTATAACTACATTTCTAGTGATTTCTGTCTTTACAATTTTATACTAAATCTAGTATAAAATTATAACATCATACTTTATATTATACCTTAAAATATTTATGGTATTCTTATCTCTTTTCATCGAGTTTTCCACTTACACACTATATAACAACATTTACACAATGTATGACACTCTTAACATTTATAAGACTTAATATTAAATTATGCTATTTGATATGTATACCTTTTGTTTTAAAAAAATATGATACCTAAACCCATTCAAAGGATTTAATGATATTACTAATATACCCTCAAGCATATATTGATATGTAAGTTTATAACACGAAGTTGTATTATACATATTAAATATTTTCCCTACCTATCTTAATGATGTCTTGACCCTTCGCAACGTTGTTACGTTATATCCATCGCTTTGAGATTTTATTTATTTTATAACATACATTACATTGTCAACTGGTAACTCTTTAACACACCAATTCCCATTTAATATAGAGTTATATGTTATTCGGTTTTTGGATTCGAATTTATAATCCGTAGATCTCCAGGTCAGAGGTTTTAATACGTTTCTAATTTTGAGATTTACATATTTATTATTCTACTCTGGTCATAAATTTAATCACATGCTCCCGAGGTTTTTCTATATCCACTGCTGGCTTAGATGATTGCCACATGGATGGTCAAGATGTTTTCGTATGTCTGTCCTGGTTAATTTTGCAAACGAAAACCTATTCCTAATTTTCATTTTCATTTCGGGTATTTTATGCTCTTCGGCTCTGGGTTTTTCCATCAAAACCACATTTATGGTTTACCCATCCCATCCATCCAATTATTTGGTCTTACCACACATCAAGTTTCTTGGACGTCAGTAAGGCTTCATTATCAAACTGGTTCCAGTTTTCTTCAGCTAAGGTAGTATAGGTTTTACAATTTTTTTATCAACACTATTGGAATGCTGCCTCTTTCACATTTATTTATTTTGTTTTAAACTTGTTTGTTTAGATTTTATTATTATTCTCTACAACTAACGTATTTAATTTTGGTTGAAGTGGTTTCATTTTATTCGAGGTTTTTAGCCTGTCATACCTCAACATTTCAGGAGGCCGTCAGGTATAATTCTTCCCCTCCACAAACAAGTACAAACTTAACCTTCGTTGGACTTCTTATTTTATACTATCTCCACTACTTTAGTTTTCATACAGTTCTTCCAATCCTTACATTTCGTTGTAACTACTTACCAGTTTATGGTGGATTAAATCATCAATTTAATTAAGTTATCTCTAAACTCTATGTTGTATTACTACCACTATATTATCTCTGCATTAATACAGTCACATAACCGTGATTTTAAACCTGGAATAATAGTCTCTATATTATATTACAGATTCATTTGTTGTCACGATGTCTCCAACATGCATAATAAATTGTAAAAATTTCCATCTATGATTAACTCAGCTATTTTGAAATTTCATCGGAGATTTTCAATACTCTTTACAATTACAGGGTTTAGTTTGATTAAAATTTTTGTGTTTTCGTTGAATATGAAACTTCATTAAGAAATTTTGATTTTTCCCCAATTTAATCTGAGAAGCCATCGCTTATTTTGGTCGTTTTACCATTCCAAAATATACGTAATTGGTTTTCTTTCGATTATCATGATAATCTCCGTGTAATCTTATTCAATTTTCTTGTTAAAGAGATTTCACTGTTGGTTTTCAAATCAATTTTAATTTCTCTCCAATGTAACTATTACCGAGAGTTCATATATTACATTTTTCATAACAGAATTAGAGAAGTTTTATTTATGTCTTCTCTCTCACTATATTTGTATTTTCCAATGCAAATCTCTGTAGAATTTTATATATTTATTTAATTGTGACGTAAACATTTTTCATCGAATTCTTATAATTCTGGAATGATCGATTTATCTGAAGTAAAATATATTTTTGATTTAACTCAGAAACCCGTCTTCCCTCATGAGGAATTTCAAGTTACATTGTCTCTTTAATGTTCTTCATAACATTCTCCTATTCATGAAGCATACCTTTCTGTTGAATTAGTTAATTTTATATGGAATTAACACTATAGTGTTAAATAATTTATTCTGTATGAAATTCCTAACTTTACATTTATATGTCCGTTGATAATAATTTGTAATAAAATTAGGATTTTAATAATTTCCTCAAATTAATAAAATCATGAATTGTACAGGAACAATTAATCAATTATGCATAGCTTATCAGAGTTTTGATATGCATTATGTCGATTAGACTAAAGATACTAACTTTCTTTCTCATCGGATTAATTGTTTTTTTTCTCTTCTGTTTAATCTAATTTTTGCACTTAAGAATTTTTCTCATATTTATCTACAAATTTACTGTCACTTTCTAACATAGCACAGTAAGGTAATTTTTCCAAATTTAATTACTCTTGTCACTTATTTATATATTATTTGATTTACATAACTTTAAATATATTTTTACACATAATAATTCATGTATGTAAACTATATGCGTGGGTAATTCACTTCCTTCAATACACAATTTGCTAGTTTAATTAATAATTCTGTCACTTTGGGAAATTCATTCTGCCATTCATTGACGGTAAAATATGATTTCTTCTATACAAGTTGGTCAGTATCTCTTTGAATATTTCATCCTCTGGAATTCTGAACTATATTCACATTTAAATTTATGTTCTAATTATTTAGTTAGGACCATGAAATCTGTCCATAATTTATGACAAATTGAATTGTAAATTATATACAAAATAATGTCATGGTTTAATTTATTTTTGGTATGACACACTATAGTCATCATCAGAGATTTGATTTGTATTTATTTACTGCATGTGCTCTATGTTGTATGATATTATTACACTTCTATGTTGTTAAGCATTCTATTTATTGTACAATAAAAAATCTGCTTGATTTTAAGTATTCATATTTAATAAGAGAAAGGAATTTTTTTTCTTCATGTACGTAATTTCTTATTTAATGTTTTTATTTCACAACTGATAAATACACTATTTTAACTTCTTTCAACGTGTATTTATTTATGTTTTCTGTGTACAAAGTTTTACAGTTACAACCTAACCTCAGATTTAAACACGATACTGGGGTTTAGACTTTTTGAGTGTTAGTTTATTAAATTTTAATTGTCTATGTAACCATATATATCAACTGTGTATACTATAGTTTTTTTTTGTTGAATACATCAGTCTGTCTAAACAATTTTTATACATAAATTAATCATGCATAAAATTAACTTTCTGCCACAATTCCATTTATTTTACTTGAATCATTAATCCATACCAATAGTAATTTCTAACTTTCTATAGTGTTATCAGTCAGGTTGAACCTCAGGCTAAAGAAGGAAATTTCGAGGTAACCTCAAACCACATTTAGCCAAGTAGCTAGCCCTATTAGGCAAGGAGAGGGCTCTCTCTGTATAGATCATAGCCAAAATGACTGAGGAAGGAAGATTTTACGCTAAGTATAGTAGCTTAGGGTTTTTTAGTTTTTTGTGTAGGGTTTTGTTGGATTAGGAGGAGTCAAACAGTCAAGGCAAGGAAATTAGGTCAAAATTTGCAGGGTGTTTTATGGGGCAAGGTAGGTACAATGTTTAGCACTTTCATATTTTGATGGTGGGATGATCAAGATAGGGGAGGAGCTAGAAAGAGCATGATGAATTCATGGTTTCTTTCTAAACTAAAGAAATTACAAATTGTGAATGTTTATCCAAAACAAAGCATAGAAATTATGGATTCTATTCATCTAACTTGAAAACATTCATTAAATAGAAATGAAATAGTGGATGAAATACAAAAAACATTCTAACATATGAGCACAAGAGAAGAAACCAAAACTAAACACAATACCACATGGATCCCATAAAAATAGCTGCAAATTTGATTAATGTCTAGGCCAAAACTAATACAAAAGTGTGTTTGTTGAGATGCGAGACCTCCAAGTGAGTCCAACCATTACAATGAATGAGAAAAGACATCATATAGAACTCAAAACCACTCTCCATATCCTCAAGGAGTCAAATCCATGAGATAGGAATCAGTTTCACCTCCCAAACAAGAAACTAAAGACTAGGAAGACCCAACAATTTGCCTCTAAAAGAGAGGAAACTAATTCATTTGACCTCTAGAGGACTCACCTAATGTATCTACCTTATATGAAAGTCAAAACATGACATTTACATTCACCATGACAATTTACATTAGTAATTTCTTCATTTTCCCAAGTAAAAAGTAAAACTGGAGCGAGACTTCAAAATTTTCTAAAGATGATGAAAATGCAATTTTCCTGGCAAACACGCAGTGCCCTAACAGGAAAAATAGCCTATTGTGCAAGCAACTTTTTAGTGCCTTACTAGTGTCCAAAGCAACTCCATGATATCTCATTGGAAATTTCCCTGAGTCTAGTTTCCAAATATGCCTCCATTTTCCAAAATGATGCTCATTTTTCATGTCAAAAAGTGAATCTCCCAAGACTGGTAAATGTGCAGTGCCTAGGTCAAAAAGGAGGCAAAAACATGAAAATTTGGTGGTTTTTTGCACTTTTGAGGGACTATTTCTCCTCCAATTTTTCTCAAACTTGCTAGGGTTGATGTCTTCATCATTATGAACATGATGGTCATGGCCATTTTTCATTTGGATAACCCAAAAAAGAAAGCGCTGGCAGAATTTCTATATGCCAAAATTACTCAAAAAACCAAAAATGCACTAAAGTGCCAAATGTGCCAAAAATTTTCCAAAATTGTGAGCTTACTTGCTTCTCAAGTGATAGAGGCATTAAGAGACACCTCAGCAAGTATTTATAACCTATCCTTCTCCTTTTTCTTGGTCAAAGCTTGAATTTTTGCATGGGCTCGTTTGAGCTTGGCCCTTGCAATTTTTTTCCTCATGGCATAGTGCTTTGCCATTTTCCTCTGAATGTCATTGTCCTTTTTGGCCTTCTCTAGAAAAATCCAAATGTAAATTGGCTTTCTCAAGCCATGAATCTCTATCCTTGCTAATCTCTAGGGCAAGCAACTCACTTAGAGCGAGATGCTCTGCCAACTTAGCTTCTCTCTGTCTCTAAAGGGCTATAGATATTTTTAGCCCTCTAGTCTTTGGTCTCTGTCTTGGAGGCTGATCCTCCTCATCATCAATCTTACCAAATCTGTCCAACATCTCCTTGAACAAGGCCTTGGCCTTTTCTGCCCCTCTTTCTACTTTGATAGTCCTAACCTCATTGATAATCTGCTTGGTCTTCAGCTGTTGATTTTCTTGCTCAATAAAATCAATCACATACTTTTCTCTATCAATATTAGCTTGAAGTTCAGTAATCTTTTATTCTTTGCCTTTCATTTCTGCACAAATTATTCTTCCCTCATCCTGCTCACCAAGGTCAATCAGTTGAAATTCCCACTCTATTTCATGTTTATCCTCTTGCTCCTCAATGATTGGCTCTTTAGCATTTGCCTTGCCTTTGTCCACCTATTTTGCTGATGAAGAAGGTATGGCTCCTTTCACTCCAAGTGAAGAAAACACATGCCTGTGACCTCTCTAATAGGTCTTGGGAAATGGCTCAACATGAGTCACATTAGCCCAAATTGCGTCAATGTCCTTCTCACTACTTGATGACTTAGTATCATGATGTGATGATGAAGGGTTACGGAAAGGTGAAGAAGTAGGATGAACATGAGGTGAATGCAATTGACTAGGTGATGATGTATGAGCAACATGCTGAGATGGAGGAGTGGATATGGGAGGATGAGATGATGAAGGGATACTTTTCTCATGTTGAATAGGTGGTGTAGTGAAGACTTCATTTGCTATGAATGTGTCCCACGAAATGTTATTTTGATAAATATGATGAATGACTATCATATTAATGAGGGAATGGTGAAAAATACTCTTTATTTGATGATTATAATCCCTGTTTTGTACAATGTATGCCATCTTGTCAATGCTGCGGGAGAGACAGTAGGGTATGTCAAGCATTCTAACTCTAGTGAAGTGCATGAGGAGTCGGATATGATATGAATAGAGTTCAGAAAACCTCCCCTAACAGGGGAAGTATTTCATGATTACTTTCAACATAGGGACATATCGGTCAAGAAGATGAGAGAAGGTGAAAATGGTCTTTTTTTCATCCTTGTATCTAGGTTGAAGATATGCTTTATAATAGCTCTGATCAACGTTACCTTGTTTAAAACATTTCTCTCTCACATTAGGGATCCATGTAGTAGTTGAAATGGAATTAGTGGACATGGCGAAAGTGACCCCAGTAAGAGTGACCTTCCTATCATGAATATTTGTAATGAAGAATCTTGTCAACATAGGGTGATACTGAATCTGCTACACTCTCTCACAAAACTCAAAACAACCAACATGTTTAAAACATGACATAGTGATACGAGAAGCCATGAGCTCCTTTGTGGTTATTGGTTCATATCTAATGATTTTCTCTCCTTTTTGGTTACTTCTCTTTGGTTTTTGTTCCTCAATGACACCTTTGTCCTCCTCTTAAGACATTTTGAATTTGAAGGCTTTGGAAACCCTAGGGTAAATGGAATGAGATGAAGGGAGTGAGAGATGAGATGACTAGTTTAGGAAAATGAAGGGAACGAATGTAAATGAAAACCTAGGTCAATGAAAACCCTAGGATTTAACAATATTTATATTGGTATGTGTTTAGGTACATGAATATGGATATGGTGCATGAAAAATGGGAAGGAAATGAAAGCTAGTGTTTCATAGCAATAATAACTTCAAATATTCTTATGGAACACCAAATATATTAGAGGAGAGGTGTCTTTAGGGTCTACTTACTGATTTAAAGCCTTTTGAAAAAATTGGAGAGGAAATGAAGCTTGTTGGAGGGGGTGAAATGCTTTGAAACACTCCCTGTGAAAACACAACATTCTGGAGGAATGCAGAGCACCTGGGAAAACGCACAACACCTAAGTGAAAACGCACAATGCCTGTCTAATTTGGCTTGTGGTTGTCCAAAAAACATGTCAGCACCTTTGCGTAAATGCACAACGCCTAAGCAAACGCCCTTGAATTTTTCTCAAAATCCTGAAAAAACTTGAAATTTTCTCCTCTTCTGGAAAATTTTGATGCCTGAATGGATGCAATGAATTTCTTTGAGGTGTTTTGAAAGGATTTACAGCATAGTGGATTTGAAATTTTAATTTGAATCACCAAATTTTCTAATGTTCACTTTTCCCTTTGGAATTTGGCACTAACACTCTTTATCTTTCTGACTTTTTGGCATTGAAGGTTTTTCAAACATGGAGTTTGGCTTTATTTGCTGCACTTACATCGGACATGATTGCATTTGATAGCTTGGGATGAAATTTATTACATATGAGAACATAAAATTACATTTGGAAAAACATAAATAAATTACATATTGAATTTTATATCAAAATGACATTTTGATATAAAAATCATTAAACTGAAAAAATACAACTTTAAAAGTTTGATAATTACATCATGATGATCTTATTTAGTCCCTGTCATATATGTGCTGACTTCATATGAAATGAAATAGTAACCTTGAGAAATATAAAAACCTAATGACCTTATGTGACTACTTTAGACCTGAATTTCATGAATGATATTTTGACTTAAAATACTTCCAAGTGAAAATAACATTTCCATAGGTGTTTTTATGCTCAAGGGGACATGAGAACGAGTCAACCAATATGATATTGTGAGGGAGAATGAAGCTTATTGACAAGGACAACCACCAGTGGAACAATTTTATATCATGACCAAATGGAATGATGGAAAATATTTTCAGAGTGGGACACCTAAGATGCACATGCAAAATGTGTTTTGATCCCTGGTGGAAGTATGAAAATACTGACACTAAAATTGGCCTTATTGGGGATGGAAGCTCCTTGGAGGTGTGAAGAACACCATAGACCAAGTGAATAACCATTGGGAAAATACGGTCAAACAATTTAAAATACTATAGGCTATAAAACTGACGCAAAAACATTCAAAGTGACTGAGAAGTAACTCAAAAACTAACTCTAACACTAACTCAAAAATGACTCAAAAAACTTTGAAAAGAATAGAGAATCAACAATATTTATAGCCTTCACTTCGGGCACCAAGCTTAGATGATTTTCTACTTCCAACCTTGCATAAAATATAAACTGGTATTTATAATGAAAGTGAAACATTCTCTCAGAAGTTGTATCAGAAATAATAATGTTTCAAGAGCCTACCATTGACCGGTCTTCCTGAACATTATTTTTCATTCATCTCTTTTATCAAATATACATTTTGTCCTCGATAAGCTAAGATCTTGTGGGGTGCTTTCCAAATATTTTCAAAATTCTCGTGTTTTCCTTTCTCTTCATTTCTTGCATCCCACCGCACCACTACATCCTCCAATTGAAACTTATCTGCCTTGGTTTTGTGATCATAAATATTTTTTATTTTCTCCTAAAGTTTAGAAGTAGTGTGAGAAATTTCCTCCCTTGTTTTCTCAAGGTGAATCATTTGATTGATTCGACGTTGAATATCATCTTCCTCACTACCTGCTTCTTGTAATATTCTCATAACCGTGACCGCAAGTGATGTAGGAAACACTGTATTTGTACCATAAACCAATTCAAAGGGTGACATGCCTATATATTTCTTGATGCTCACTCGATCTTCCCACAAAGCGTTGGTAAGCTTTCAATGCCAATTTTTCTTGTTCTCCTCTAACATTTTCTTAATGACATTAACCAAGTATTTATTAGAGGACTCAGCTAATCCATTTCCCTGTGGATAGTATGTGGTGGAATGGCCCAACCTGATATTATACTTTTGAAAAACCTCAATCATCTTCTTTTAATTGAATGCTACTGCATTATCTGTAATAATCTTGTGAGGACAACCAAAATGAGACAAAATATTGGATTGTAAAAGCTAAATAATTATTGTGTCCGTATCTTGCCTTGTAGGAATAGCCTCAACCCACTTCGTGAAGTAGTCGGTGGCTGTTAGAATCCATATATGTTGTGTTGATTATGTGGGATTAATATCCCCTATAATATCAAGTCCCCACTGTTGAAAAGGAGAATTTACCACAATAGACTTTAGCAGAAGCGGAAGGAGTTTCCTTTTTCCTTGAAAAACTTGACATTCACGGAAGTTTGTGACAGTTTTGTACAAATCAAAAAATAGAGTCGGCCGATAATACCCTGCTCTCAACACTTTGTTAATTGTTGTTTTCAAAAAAATGTGGCCTCAAAAATATCCCCTATGGAAGTCATCCATTACCTGTTTAGCTTCAAATTCAACCAGAAAATTTAAAAGAACACCTCCTGGATCTTTCCAATGAAGGGCACTACCTAGAATGCAATATTTAGAAAAATTTAATTTCAAAGACCTACCCTTACTTTTTGACATTCCAAGAGGAGGAAATAAGTGCTGAAGAACATACACTATATTTGAATACCATGGTGAAGTGAGAAAAATTTATGATACCTATATTAGAGGGCCATATTCTTCATCATCTAACATTGCTGCAATAAGGTTTATGTCCAGAGCATGCAAATTCAATTCAGCCAACAGTTTGGCTAACCCCTGTCCCTTGATCAACTTGGTGGGCCTGAAATCGAGATCATACTCTAGCATTTCTGCTATCCACTTACCTCTCCTATGTTCTGGATCATTCTGTGTGAGAACTTCTTTTACTGTTGCATTTGGAACATAAGCTACAATATGAGAACGTAGAATATAGATCTGAAAGTCCTTTAGGATTTGATCAAGGCTAAAGATTGTTTCTCAATAATAATATAGCGAAGAGAAGAATCTCTTATGGCTCGACTGAATAAAGCAATAGGCTGCTCAACTTGATCCTTCTTTTGCTTCAAAACCACAGCCAAGATGTGCTCAGATTCAAATGAAAATATTATAAAATCACTAGTATAATCCGGACTAACCAAAATAGGGGCTGTGGTTAAAGCAAGCTTGACCAAGTTGAAAGCCTTCATAACATTAGTGGTCCATTTTTCACTACTATTATTTTTCAACATATTAGTCTTTTCACACAATTGCTTAGCCAAATTAGGAACAAATATGCATAAGAAATTAATCTTTCCATTGAAATCTTGTATCTCCTTTTTGTTATGTGGAAAATCTATTTGTTGAATTGCTTTTACTCTGGAAGGATCAATGCGAATGCCATGTTTCGAAATTATATGACCAATAATTTTTCCTTCCTCCATGGCAAAAAAACACCTTTTCGGATTCAGAGAAATTACGAACTCCCTGCATTTCTGAAAAAACAATTCTCAAATGATATAAATGTTGATCATCGGAACCATAAAACATTGTCAAATCATCTAAATACACCACTGAGAAAACATCTTTCCCATTAGAAAAGGTTATATCCATCACCCGCTTAAAATTAGCTCCTACATTCTTGAGTCCAAATGGCATTTTGATATACTGAAAGGTCCCCCACGGTTTTGTGAAAGCAGTTTTACCTTGGTCTTCTTCATGTACTAAAATCTGATTATAACCTAAATAACCATCAAGAAGCGACATCCGTGATGCTCCAACTACCCTTTATAGAACATGGTCCATCTTAGGAAGGGGGTAATTATCCTTTAAAGACACTTTATTCAAATTATGGAAATCAATGCACGACATTATCTCTCCAGTATTTTTCCTTACCGGAATCAAATTTGAAATCCAATCAGAAAACGTAATTGGAACAATGATACCAGATTCATACAATCGATTTACCTCTTTGTCGATGGATGGCAACAATCTTGGATTTATCCTTCTTAACTTCTGTCTGAAGGGTTTTTGATGGGAATAGTGTGATAAATAATATTTTTTTCATAGACCTTCAAATCTACATAATCCCATGTGAAAATATTACAAAATTTAGGTAACAATTTGATGTACTTATCTTTTGCCTCGGGAGATAATGTTTTAGACAACTTAACCATCTTCGACTTATCTGTTGTTCCGATGTTCATGTCTTCCACACCCTTTTTTGTAGTATTCAATGTTGGTTTTCTGGCCACATCATCCTGATCAAAAATTTCTTCTAAAGGTATGAGACCTCTAGGAATAATATTATCTTTCAGCTGCAAAATATTCATCTAATTGGCCTTTATGTTTTGATCATCAGAATCACAAACATCATCAATAAAAGCCTATTTTAAATTTCCTTCATTCTGAAAAAATCTATTAATTTCTTTGTCATCCCAAAAAAATGGTCAGTACCTTAAGTTATCAGGAACACTAGGTCTATGTTTGACATGAATCTCAAATTTATTACTTGATTTCATAGGAATTTTGAGATTACTTGCTAGTGTAGTAGGTGAATCTGCAATCATATTTTGACTTCTTGGTACTGTTGTTAATGCATATTCAGGAAACATTTTTAAGATATCCAAGGCTGCATTCCTATAGGCTCTAATTCACGGATGCTTTGCTTGATATTCTCCTTTCAGTTGCTTTATGACAAGCTCAGAATCACCATAAACAGAAATTATTTTTGCACCAAGTTTTTTCAAAATTTTGAGACCTGTGATCAATGCTTCATACTTTGCTTCATTGTTAGAACAGTCAAAATCCAATTTATAAGATCATTCTATAACATTACTTGGAATTCCACCTGACTTACCAACAAGACTTCAGATCCAAATTCCAATACCTGCACCTTCCTTACCCAAAGCACCATCAAAATTCATGCTCCAAAGTCCGTCTTCGTCTTCTAGATGCTAAAACTTAACTATTGGTTTTGTTTTACTTTGGCCAGTCACCTCATTTTCCTCATATACTCTAATTTTCTATTCTTCTGAAGGTTGTTCAGAACAAGTCACCATTTTCTTTTCCTTATCAAGAATTGCTCTAAAACTCTCTGAAAATTATTGGACATCCTTTACCACTACTAGCTGATTATTTACATAATTCAAACTATCATCATTATACAAAATAAAGATTCTATATCTGTACGTATAGCCTGTATTGGATGATTTATGGGCTTCTCCTTACTAGTTACCATATACTTCATTTTTTTTTCTCGGTACAATTTCCTCAATTGCCCAAAAACAGGAATAGTAGCATAAGAGAAGTCAAGTTGTAAAGTACCTTTGAGTTTGGATCCCCATGATCTAGAGAGTAGCATGCCGAACCAAGGTGGTATATCAGCCACCACCACATCCATCAAAACATTCTTGGCTGGGATTTGGTCTAAGGAAACCACTAAATCTTTAATGAGACCAATGCAGTGAACTCTACCAGAATCAAACGAATACAAATCATGATACGGGCTGGTGATATCCATGCCCATATTTTCCATAATAGCCTTTGGCATCAAATTGTGAGAAGCCCCGAAATCAAGCATAGAATTATGAAGCATTTACTCATGTAGTCTAAGGCTTAAATAAAAGGGGGGAACTTCACTCTCTTCTAATTGACCATCTATAGTTGGACTGAAAATGAGCTCAAGGTGGGCATCTTCAACATTAACCATATTGGACAAAGGATCAAATAGAAACATTTTAGACACCTGATGTCTATAATGACTATTCTTTACTAATTCTGTCAAAGGAATGGACACTTTCAAGTTAGCTATTTCATTTTCTAAATTAAAATTTGTGACTTTATCTACCTCTTTGACAACAATATTTCTTCTATCATGTTGATCCTTTGTTACATTCTCCTTTTTCTGAGTGTCCTTCTCTTTAGTAGATGAGCTTGTTGATGGCTAGTTGATGTTGATATGATTGTGATATGCATGCTCTTTACCCTTTCTCTGATTACTTGGAAGATCATTCTTTGACTGGAGCTCTCTCCTATTCTGAATAGGATTGATAGGTATATCTATGCTCCTTAAAGAATATTGTTTCTAAAGTGCACTCAAAGCATTCATATACCCACAATGGTAATCATTAGATTGAATTTACAAATCATCATCATTTGCCAAGATATAGTCCTCATCTTTTGGAGCATCCAAATTTTTTAGTATACTCTTCATCTTCAGTCAGAAACATGGGCAGGCCATCTGCTATAAAGAAACGATTTGTTTCAAACACCAGACCTTCATCCTCTTCGTCTTCCACTCCTTGAACATAATTTTTCTACAATGGGGTCTGAATTTGTTGTTGTTGTTGTGCTGCTTGGTCGGGTGCTTTCTTCTCCCTTTGCTTGATTCTAAACTGAGGCTGTTGTTGCCCTCTGAAATTTGGGTTCCAAATCTGTGGTTCAGGTCTATCTAAGACAGACAATCAGTCAACCATTCTTTCCATAGTTTGGAGTAATGAATTCATTTTAGCATAAGAAGTAGATGTCTCCTCCTTGATGGTCATTCTCTTTTCATATCTCATCCTTGCCCTTTTGGCTAGCAAATTCGCTTCCACACTTACAAAATTATTTTTCATATCTACTAAAGTTGTAGGATCACATTCACACAACTGATATGCCATATCAGTATCAAATCCATCTCGAAATTTGACTAAAGCAAAACCTTACGGTGGTTTGATATGTACAGGAAGAGAATTATACACTATATTAAATCTCACAAAATAATATTTCACGGTCTCACCAACATTCCTTTTCATGTTCTCATATTCGGACATAATATGAAGGGAATTTTTCTTTTCTTCCCATGTTTCTACAAACTGATGATGAAAAACTTCTAAAATATCAATAGTGGTTGCTGGTAGAGCTTTGAAACTCACTTCCCCTCGTAGACTTTGCGCAAAGAGCGTCATCTTCACGTCCTTTATATCAATTTCATGAAGATAAAAGAAGTCATTCATCTTATCTATGTGATTTTGGGTTGTCATATGCTGAGTATTGTCAAACAAAGGGATTTTGATTTGGTAATATTGGGGCATAGCACCAGGGTTTTGAGGGAGAACAAGGGGGGCATATCTTGAAGCCATGATGATTGGAGGTGGAGGATCTATAATAGGGATTTGGGTGCGGGATGTAATCAAGGGAGGATTCGTCACTGATTCAGTAGTGTGAACCATGGATGAAGTGACGCAGCCTTAGTTGCTTTCACCCACAATATGAAAGGAAATGCATATTCACATGAATATAACCAAAATAAACCCCAACCAATAGCACCAAGTTTCCTTATTCAAAATATAATAAATATGGTACAACATGCAGCCACACATAATGAGCATATGAATACTCTTCACATGCATGCATTATAAATAAATGGAAATTCTTATGTGTAATTATATTCCTTAATCACAATTATGTTTCTAATTCCATAATTAAACTTCTACCTTATGTAATTCATATCTACGCATTTGATTTTGGATAAAACCCAAAAGTAACAACATATATATATGGGTACCTCAACTATTGTCAACACATTTTTTTTTGGCGATTTGTATGCATCCATCTCCACCATTCTACATGCCATGCCTTCAATCGGACTGATATCGCATTTTCACCAACACATTATTTAACGTTTTCATCAATTGCGAAATAGCGGGTTTTTAAGTGCAACTTGGCACCTCCAGAGCCTTATCGCGCTCCATCAATAAATACAACTTACCATTTTAGTTCCATGTGAAAAACACCATTTAATTTTCAAACCCATTTCATGGTTCCGTCACTCCGTTGACTCAAAGTTCCTCTCGCTCATACTTTCCAAATTTTATAGTTCCATTACAACTCCATTGTGTAATTGGATTTATTTAACCTCATCTCTACAATGGTTTTTCCGCTGTTCCATTGAATGGTCACATTAAAGATTCACCATTGGTCCCTTCTGCACGTCCAAGATTACACTGCACAAGTCAATCAAGAACACCATCCATCAAATCGATTTCATTGTAATTATTTTAAATCTTCAATTTCTCGCTTGAATGCACATCTGATGCATGTGATTCAAAGTTTGATTTCTAGTTCTATACTCAGAATATCAAATTTAAATGTCAATTTATCTTTGGTGTCATCAATCCATTCAGTGATCGATGACTAAACTTAACACACGAAAATCATACAAGATTCAACTATGAACATAAAATACAGTCATACAGATTTCACAGCATTTTATGTTATATATGACTTCTCGGAATTTTATGTTTATATCCTCTGACTTCATTCAATTCTTCTTTCCTTTATGCAGTGAAAATTGGACATCGTTTTCTTATAGCGTACAATTTCATGAATTCATAAATCCTGTAGCACAGATACATAATAACTAAATTTCCTTTGAATTTTTCCAATTTCACCTGCACACATATATATATTGTGCCAAACTCTAATTCATCACCTAAAATTATGAATTGAATCTCTCAACATACAATTAATAACTCAAAAAAAAAATCTCTTTATATATAAACAAATATTTACACAGGTTTCTTCGCTCTGGCCTAATTTTCTTATCAATGGCCTTTCCTCTAATTTTCCTGTAGGCTTACAACAACAAACCCTATCTGTCTAAAAACCTGAATCTCTCTATATTTTGAGACTTTTCAATTTATACAAATGGTCCTGAAACCAATTTTGGTTTCAGATCCTTTATCTTCTCAACAAAATGCTAAATATCCTCTAAGTCCTCCTTTTACTCAACTAATCCCCAAGAATCCTTTCAAATCCCCAAATTCATGAATCCAATTCCTAATTTATGATTTACAATAAATTTCTAAAAATATCATGTTCTCCAACATTTGAGAACATTTAAAAAATTCCTCTCAATAATTAATTAATTCCTATTCTAAATGTCTCACTTAATTCACTCAAAATATTTAAAATTACATCAATTTAATACATAGAAAACCAATCTTCTAAGACCCCTATGTCTATTAAAATATAAAGGAATTTCTGAGCCTAATGCTCCTGCATCAGACTTCCATGGTTAAAAATAAGTGTGATCTCTTCATCATGTTCTTATGATCTTTGTCTTCCTAGATCCCATACCTTTTTTTGTATCTTATCGTTTGTTGTTGCTTTTGTTTGTTGCTTTTTTCTAGGTCTCCACAATTTATGTTGCTTTGCTCCAGTAGCTATGCTTTTACACTCTGTTACTGTATTCCTCTTACTTTTGCTGCTTCTTTGCTTTCTTGCTGTTGTCTTCTTCTGAAACACTTTCATCATTATGTTTCTTATCAGTTCAATTTCTTTGTCTAATAGATCTTCTGACCGCTGATTACTTCCACCTCTTGATTGCTGAACTTTTATTCTTACTTTCACCCTTTCATCCTTACCCTCTCGTTTACTGCAACTGATAATGTCTTCCAAATTGTCACTTGTGAAAATTTGTTTATCTTCTTTCTTCAGCAATTCCTTAGATTGGTACATAGCCTGCCATTTACTGCTACCTCCTTCTCTTTGCTTTAATTTGTTGCCAATGTCTTCTAACTATTGCATCTTCACATTCTACATTTCTTGAAGCTCTTTCTCTTCCATAGTTACCTCTTCTTGGATTAAATCCTGACTTTCCAACATTCTTTCTAGCACTCTAATATATCTGTTCCATGGATTAAATACTTCCATATATTATTCTTCTTCCTTCTTTACTTGGCTGTTCACTCGTGTCAAATTTCCTCCAGCATCTGCAACAAAAATTAAACTTATAAAAAAATTATTAAAATAGAAAACATAAGACCTCAGTGTCTCTTCTTCCTTTGGCAACATTTTAGTTTGTTGCTCTGAAAATTCTTCCTCTATCAGCACCTCAATATGTTGATTCAATCTTTGCAAAGAATTTTCGAGATTTTCAGCTAGTCTCTCTTCCACATCATCTATTTCAATGATGTATCTCTTTTCTTGTCCACTGTAGTGAACTCTTTTTTCTAGAATCTCACTGTCATACTCTAATTTTTCCAGCAAATATTCCAGCAATGCAATTTCTCTTTGACATTTCTTAAGTACTTCATCCTCACTTATAGTTCCTGCATTTATACACAAATTATCAGTTTGAAAATTACAAGGCTCAATAGTTTGAACTGTTGCTTCACATATCAACTCTTCAGAGTGAAACTCATCTCCTTCTTCCACAAGAAATTTTTCTTGTGTTGTAACAGTTTCACATGCATTACTATGTTATTTCTACTGCAATAAATCATGAATTTTCTCATTCAAGAGACATTCTTCATATTTACTCTCTACTTCAGAGTATTTATCTTCTGAAAGATACTCTTACATAATTTTGACAGCTTCAAAATATTGCTCATCCTTTGCAAAACCTGTAATCACATCAAAATCATTAGTTAGAAAAATGCAAGGCTTTACATCCTCTCGTTGATCTGAACTTGCTCAACAGTTCAGGAAATCATCAATAATTCCATTTTCAGCAAGGTATACTTCTTGTTGTCTTGAATTCTCACAATAATTGATAAGATCTTTAACAAATCTTCAGTCTTCATCTTCACCCAAAATTTCACCCTGTTATGGTCTACAAATGGAAACTTCCATTTTTTAATATGTTTCTTTGAGGTTTTCTATCCTCTTCTTCACTTGTTTCTATTGTAGCCTTCTCTGTAATTTAGACCACTTCACTGTCTTTTTCATGGTCCAACCATGTCTCTGGTTTTCTTCTATCATCATCTTTAATTTATTAAATTTTTCTCTTATCTCAACAATCTCTTTGTCATGCTCCTCTTGACTCATTTTTTTCCTACAGATTTCTTTAACACCCTTCTTCTTCATCTTGTAGCTTTCTTCTGAACCTTGTACATGAATTTCCATAGTCATCTTTTCTTTTGTATGAGTTTCTGCATCTGCAACCAATCAACTACCTACTGAGTTGATCTTCTCGCCAAACTTCTTCTCTGCCTAGACTTCAAGTCCTCTCTTTCTCAGAACTTGTACTGAGAAATCTTTCTCTCTTCTCTAGTTGTTGCACTCACTTCAAGGTCCTGCTACAATTTCTAAGAACTTTCGAAAGTTCTTCCTACAGTCATATTGCTGTAATCTTTTTGCCAACTTTCTACTCCTTTTAATCTGCTTTGGTCTTGCTTAGAACCCCTTCTATGACTATCAATAGTCGCCTTCTTCCTTCCATATTTAAGGTCTGATCCGGATTTATGCAGGAACGCAACAGAATAAACACATAACCATAAAGATAGAGATGCAGTGGAAATAACACTTCATTTCATTAATATCAAAGAACTGAAATTTGCTTACAGACAGAATGGAGATAAAACTAGCTAGGGCACTGGTAGCTATCTCTGAGAAGAGATGTGGCGGCTACAGGCCTCTGAACTGTGTTACAATGAGGCTCGAGGGCCTATTTATTATTGAGAAACAATGTAGAATCTGAAACGTCCAAAAACCTAACCGTAGGAGATGAGGCGCCAAAACTGTGGGCGCCCGTTTGGGTAAATTGGTGGTTCAACTTCCCGGGGGCATAACTTTGGCACCCGATCTCCGTTTGACGCGTTCAATAGCTCGTTAGAAAGATCTATCCGAGGAATAAAGCTGTCGGGACGAATTTTATCAGAAAATTCGCTGGCGCTTTCATACCCCAAAAACGTCGTTTAGGGCCTCAAAACGGCTCCGGAAGTTCAGGACCCGAAAAACTGCTAAAAATAGTAAGTTATGCCGAACTGAAAAACTGAAAGAGATAATGGTGGGGGGCCAAGTGGAATAGGTGGGTGGCCACCAATATCCACCTGGATCATTTCCCACCTTACTTGCCATAATTATTATAGAGAAATATTGAATCAAAATTTCATAATTTTTTTTATTTATATTTTTTTTTGTAAGACATAAAATTTATTGGTGTCCTTTACACTACACCCTAAATTCTACTAACTTATCCTCAAAGCCACAAGGTTCAAGTTTTATCAAGATCCAAAACATACAACCATAACACTTGATTTTCAAGACTAAAATCACCTTCAAAATATAAAGTATTTAGTGGGATGAATAATTTTCAACCTTTATGAACCACAATTTACAATAAGCTAATTGTTAATTCTGTTGTAATTAAATGTGTTCAAGAGTGACTAATTTTATTTTGTTCTAAATAACATGCTTATGAATTATTTTCTTAAAAGAATAATTAAATTTATATAGGTTTGGTATCCAATAATTATGAATTCATGTGTGAGGTAATATTACAAAAAATTACTTACCCTAATTGTGACCTTTCAGCAAGACCCTAGAACTGAATGGAGTTATTATGCTAGAAACACCTTGGTTACAAATCCTAAATTAACTTAAACCCTTTTTTATGGACAGCTCATAAACATAATTAGATACAATTATTGAAACATTATGAAAAACAATTTACAAGAACGAAATGCACAGTCATTGTGGCATTTTTTCAAACACTTACAACCATTATCTCTTTAAGGTGTTTTCACAACAATTAGCTAACATGAATCCAAAATTACCGGACTTCATTTTTTTTGTGAGTAATGCCAATAATTGAACTCAAGGTATAAGTAGACTATCAACCATATTAATTGTTGAATCTATGCCAATATAAATATTTAGGAATTTTTCACATAGCTCACAAGTTGTAAGGTATAGCCATTAAGGAATTTTGACAAACAATTCGAAGTCATACAAAAAGTTGCGATAAAGTTATTTAAATTTTCAATGTTTAACCATTTTAGACTTTAAACACAATTTCCAAGTTGTTAGCCTATATTAGATTGATCATTATAAATTATCAGGAAGATCCAATATAAAAATAACCAAACAACAAAACAAAACAATAGGTGGTTCCTACATGCAACAACAAATCCGCAAAACAGAGAAGATTTGGGAATCGGTGTCCAAAAACTTCATTTTTGAAATCAAATTCGGGGTAAAATGACCTATTGGCACGGATACCACCTGAAGTTGAGCTAAATCACAACAGGGGTGCCCAGAAACATGATTCTTCAAAACAACAACAACCCAAAAATACTACAATCTCATTTATGACTTCTGTCAAACACATAGTATGAAAACTTATCTAGAGCTGTACAAAGAGGAGTAAAAATAGAATTTAAGCCATTAAAATGTTTCCATCTAATTCATGAAAGAATACATGATTCATCCATTAGTACATGTAGTTAATCGATTCAACACTATACAAGAAAATACTTCAACAACCATTATGAAATTTCCTCACATTTGGTGTGCAAAACTTCATATACATGTAAGTTTCAGCAAACAACCAAAAAAGAAAAATGTATCAAATAAACTACAAAAATACATAATATAATTTGATCCACATACCTGACAGTGAATTTGTACAACTCCAGAAGGATGGATGTATTCTCTAGATCCAATAAGAGTATGCTCCCACGACAATATCCTTACCAAATCATCATGAACCACTCGGTTTTCCTCTCAACCATATCCAGGAAGAAATTATCCCCCTAGAACCCCCGAGATGCAAAAGCTCAAAACCAATACCACAATACAATAGTAGAGAGAGATGCAAGGCAAACTATGGAAGATAGTTTTCACTTCCTCTAAATACCACTCATGTTCAACCTCAATAGATACTTAGTAGATTAGTAAGGAATTTATATTTTTTTTCAAAGCAATTGGATACTCTCCATATCTCTTGCTCTCACAATCTTCCTCAAGTCTCTTCCACTCTTGGCATCACCCTCCATCCCCCAAGTGTGAATACATGAGACTCATATATAGGAAGAGCAACAAATTTTTGTCATAAAGGAGGAGTAATATGCATGCATTGTATTCCATTTAGAGGAGTGTAACTTATGCCATTAAGGAGAGGTATGCATGCCTTATTTAAGGAGAGTGTAACATATGAACTAAAGAGAGTGTAAGAGGAATATGTCATTCTTTGATGAGTGCATAAAAGAGAGTGTAATGTAATATTTAAAATAGAGAGAGTTACATAGAGCCATGAGAGTCATGAAGGAGAGAGGTGTGAATTGATTGAATAGGTGAAGTTAATTTGTAATTCCCTTTTAATAAAATATCATAGTCTCATAAAATATAATGATAATACTAATAATATTGAGTATTAAGTCAATATTGAACTATTAGGATTGATTAACGATTACTTAATTTAATTTCCTTCAACTATGCTTGATTACCAATTTACGCAAGGAGATTTACTACTTTTGGAAAGTCATGCTTGAGCTGCTAGACATGAATTTCTATTGTTAGAAAGTGATTCCAGAATTTTCAGATTGAGATTTTATTTAAGGAATTTTATCTATGAGTGGTATTTTTCTTTCGGAGAATAGGGATTCCGCACCCCTATTTCATGCATCTCCATGCCTTAGTAGATTGAGGACTCCGTGCCCTGATCTACTCCAAAGATCTAAGATTCCATAACTTGATCTTTTTAAATATTTAGGACTCTGAGCCCTAAATATAAAAGACTCCACGTCTTTACATTTCTTGTATTTAGGACTCCATGCCCTAATTCCGTGCTTTCTCATCTATTGTTCTTCGAAACTCTGTGTTTCTCCTTATGGTACTGATTGTGAGCTTTTACCCATTTGATGTTTCGTTGGTAAGTCCTTGTTCGAAGACCCGACACATCACAATCTCATAGATCAAAGGAATCATGTGGATTTCATAATGAAATTAACTTAATCACATTTTACCAAGAATGGTGCATGACATCCACAGTAATTTATAATTGAACATCCTTATTGGAAAAGGACCAAGTCCCCTACCACATCATGCTCAGTACAAGGTTAGACATATATATAATCATACAAGCTATGTATTATCCATAAATCATAATTTAACCATATGTTCCACATAACCATGAGCATCCATGGATCTATGTGTCCCAATCCTCCATCACCATCCATGTCATACACATATGTCAAAACTAGGATACAGAAAGAGAAAACATAGCTAATATTCTCTTAACCAAAATAACTTCTTATACACAAAACCATAGATATTATCATAACCATACAAAAACTAGGTGATGCAAACCAATTCTATAGCATATAATCATGTCCATAAGTCTATCATGCATAATATTATATCATTATATCAAAATCACCCTCTCTAAGTGTCATCAACGTTATCTCACCAAGAAGGGAAACTACATACTCCCCCTCTTGGGTTAAAATTGGCCCAAAGTTTTTCCTATAGTCATAAGATACTTAGTTCTTTTCGAATCTCCTATCAATAAGTTGTTAACCTTATGTATATGTATTTGATATATTTTTCTTCATTCCAATCAATAGTTTAATGTTTTCTAAATTGGAAGCAACTCAATAAAAACTGAAACATACCATTCTTAATCAAGTAGAAAATATATCCATGCTATATTATGCATGTTTTGATATATAAAATACCAAATATTTATATATCAAAACCAACCATACAATTTATATTACCGTATCAAAATACTATTTTATGTAATTGATATGACATCTACTTAAGTTAACTATAATAATTTGATATTCTACATGTTTTTCTTTCTCATAGTCTGTATGAATCCTACATGTGTTATCTTCTGGGTTTTGTAGTATTTTGAGCTTTTCAAGTTATAAATAGATCACACATTGGTTGTATAAACAAAAATGATGGTCCATCCCATATCACAATCAAATTTGCATACAATAACCATAAAATCATCCACATACAATTGTGAGTGAAATTATGCAACAAAAAATGATGTCATATATAGAACCCACTCTTACATCCCACTTGATTTATGTCTTCTCAATCCAAGTTTCCCCTTTTCATTCCATAAGACATCCTTTCAACAAAATCTCTAGGATCCACCTTTAGTTTTTTTTTTCTTAACTAAAAGTTTACTCTTTAGGAAAAGTCACAATTTGAAGTTCAAGGCACCATTTTTTTTTATAAACCAACATGCTAAGGTTTGATACAGTCTTTATTGACCCACTTATGTATTATATACCATTCCTTTAGTTTCCATAATCTTAATTATTATTCACTTCTATAACTTGAGAATCAATTATGAATGACTCTATTAGAAGATCTTCATTCCGAAAGAAAATTAATGATATCATTTTGAAAGCATCTTGTAATCAAGAACAACTCTCACTCTCACAATTATGAAAATACAATACCTATATTATTGAATCTACCTTGATAACTATAAGTCAATGTTTTTTCCAACTATAAAATCAATCATGATTTCTATTCAGTAATTAATCAATTTGTTTGGTTTTATGTCTTATTCCTTACTATTAATATGTACGCAACAATAAGATATAAAAACAACACATTTGTCAAAATGTGATTAATATTTTTGAATCTAAATAATATGTATACTATCACAGGGGGATTTATAGCCTAAAGTTAAACCCTTGAGAATTACCACCCTCTCAAATTATTACAACATTTGGTAGGACTAATAAATACTCATACAACTATACATCTCAACACAACATTCCTAAATCCAACAATCTCTTCCATTCCAAATACAATACAATCATCTTAGGATTCTAAATCATGCAAGAATTCCAATTCATCAAAATGTGATCTCACTCCCTTTCAATTTATCCCTAAAAAATATCACAAGCACATATTCTTGTAAAACAAGAACTCAACTAAGCCTTTCATTAATCACATACATTTTTCTTTAAGTTCAAATAAAAGAAAGTTTTCACCACATAGATGTTTACCTTCTAAACATGTCATTCTATTAACAATTTATAAAAAATATGAATTTAGACTCGATCCCATAACATACAATATTTTAGAGCAGTATACGAGTTCAATCCTCATAATTTCTCTAGTTAATTTGGCTAAATAGAATTCAACCAATGTTCAACTGAGAAAATCATTAAAGAGATTATTATGGATTTCCTAGACCTAATTATTTTTAATCCAATAGAAAATATATTTCATCAACTTATTACAATAATATTTTTCTACATTTCAAGAGTTTGAAAATAATTTTAATTCTACCTAAATCCAACACACAAAAGGATTACAATACTAGAGGATAGACACCTAGTTCACACATTCTATTTCAAATCAGTTATTCTAAACATTCTAAACCACCTAATTTTGTTAAATATACCAATCTTAGTATCTTCATTTGTAATAAAAATAAAATAATGGATTTTAATCTCAAACAAATTCATGTTACGAATCTACATCCATTTAAATTTAATTACTTATAATCACTCCTCCTTAATCATGTCTATGAGATTCCATCAAAATATTCTAACCATAAGAATTACTTAGCTCATAGATATATTTTAGTATGGATTCCACACCATGGAAAATTTTAGGGGCTAATATTCGCAGGTGGGCTAATTTTCCATGGTTTTTCCAAAAAAATATTCGCCAATTTCCATTTTTTTATAAAAATGATTTGCCCAAATTTTACAATATAAAATTATTTTATGTTAAAAATCACCAATAATTGAACTCAAGATATAAGTAGACTATCAGCCATATTAATTTTTGAATCTATGCCAATATAAATATTTAGTAATTTTACACATAGCTCACAAGTTCTAAGGTACAGGCATTAAGGATTTTGACAAACAGTTGGCAGTCATACAAAAAGTTGCCATAAAGTTATTTAAATTTTCAATGTTTTAACCATTTTATACTTTAAACTCAATTTCCAAGTGGTTTGCCTATATTAGATTCATCATTATAAATTATCAGGCAAATCCAATATAAAAAGAACCAAACAACAAAACAAAACAACAAGCGGTTGCTACATGCAACAAAAAAGCCACAAAACAACGCAGATTTGGGAATCGGTGTCCGAAATCTTGATTTTTGAAATTAAAATTGAGGTAAAATGGCCCCTTGGCATAGATACCTGTTGAAGTTGAGCTGAATCATGACAAGGGTGCCCAGAAACATGATTCTTCAAAACAACAGCAACCCAAAAATCCTACAATCTCATTTATGACTTTTGTCAAACACATAGTATGAAAACTTATCTAGAGCTATAAAAAGAGGAGGAAAAACAAAATTTAAGCCATTAAAATGTTTCCATTTAATTCATGGCATCCTACATGCTTCATCCATTAGTAATTGTAGTTAATCGATTCAACACTATACAAGAAAATAATTCAACAACCATTATGAAATTTCCTCACATTTGGTGTGCAACACTTCATATACATGTAAATTTCAGGAAAAAACCAAAAAAGAAAAAACTATGAAATAAACTACAAAAATACATAATATAATTTGATCAACACACCTGATAGTGAATTTATACAAATCCAAAAGGATGAATGTATGCTCCAGCTCCAATAAGAGTATTCTCCAACACCAATAACCTTACCAACTCATCATGAACCACCCAGTTTTCCTCCCAACCATATCCAGGAAGAACTTGTCCCCCTTGAACCCCCGAGCTGCAAAAGCTCACAACCAATACCAAAATACAACAGTAGAGAGAGATGCAAGGAGAACTAAGGAAGATAGTTTTCACTTCCTCTAAATACCACTCATGTTCAACCTCAATATATACTTAGTAGATTAGTAAGAAATTCAGATTTGTTTTGGAAGCAATGGGATACTCTCCATATCTCTCCCTCTCACAATCTTCCTCAAGTCTCTTCCACTCTTGGCATCACCCTCCATCCCCCAAGTGAGAATACATGACACTCATATATAGGAGGAGCAACAAATTCTTGTCATAAAGGAGGAGTAATATGCATGCATTGTATTCCATTTAGAGGAGTGTAACTTATGCCATTAAGGAGAGGTATGCATGCCTTATTTAAGGAGAGTGTAACATATGCATTAAAGAGACTATAAGAAGAATATTTTATTACATGTCTTTAATTAGTGTAAGAGGAATATGCCATTCTTTGATGAGTGCATAAAAGAGAGGGTAATGTAATATTTAAAATAGGGAGAGGTACATAGAGCCATGAGAGTCATGAAGGAGAGAGGTATGAATTGATTGAATAGATGAAGTTAATTTTTAATTCCATTTTAATAAAATATCATAGTCTCATAAAAGATAATGATAATACTAATAATATTGAGGATTAAGTCAATATTTAACTATTAGGATTGATTAATGATAACTTAATTTAATTTCCTTGGACTATGCTTGATTACCAATTTATGCAAGGAGATTTACTATTTTTGGAAAGTCATGCTTGAGATGGTAGACATGCCTTTCTATTTTTAGAAATTCATTCCAGAATTGTCAGATTGAGATTTTATTTAAGGAATTTTATCCATGAGTGGTATTTTTCTTTCGGAGAATAGGGATTCTGCACCCCTATTTCATGCATCTCCGTGCCTTAGTAGATTGAGGAATCAGTGCCCTGATCTACTCCAAAGATCTAAGATTCCATAACTTGATCTTTTTAAATATTTAGGACTCCACACCATAAATATACAAGACTCCATGTCTTTACCTTTCTTGGATTTAGGGATCCACACCCTAATTCCATGTTTTCTCATCTACTGTGCATTGAAACTCCACGTTTCTCCTTATGGTATTGATTGTGAGCTTTTACCCATTTGATGGTTCGTTGGTAAGGCCTTGTTTGAAGACCTGACACATCATAATCTCATAGATCAAAGGAATCATATGAATTTCATAATGAAATTAACTTAATCACATTTTACCAAGAATGGTGCATGACTTCCACAGTCATTTAGGTTTTGAAGAAATGACTTCCACAGTCATTCATAATTGAACATCCTTATTGGGAAAGGACTAGGTCCCCTACCACATCCTACTCAGTACAAGGTTAGATATATATATAATCAGACAAGTTATGTATTATCCATAAATCATAATTTAACCATATGTTCCACATAACTATGAGAATCCATGGATCTATGTGTCCCAATCCTCGAACACCATCGATGTCATACACCTATGTCAAAACTAGGATACAAAAAGAGAAAGCATAGCTAATATGCTCTTAACCAAAATCACTTCTTATACACAAAACCATAGATATTATCATAACCATAGAGCAACCAGGTGAACCAAACCAAGTCTACCATATAATCATGTCCATAAGTCTGTCATGCATAATATTCTATCATTATATCAAACCCTCTCTAAGTGTCATAAACGTTATCTCACCAAGAAGAGACACTACCACATCTCTATGAGTTCATCACTCATTCCTTCATAATGAGTTGTTCTACGCCTCTCCAATAACAAGTCCTTCTTACTGGTACCACTTACCTCACCAAGTTGTTCTTTGGACTAGGGCTTTTAGAAAGTATGGTTCTCTATCTCTGTAACCTCCATGAGCTTTCCTGTACTCCTTCTAGGCTTTATCTCTTCTGCACTTTTTGAGAACACAATTTTCCTTTCTATCCAATTTCTTCAAGGTTCTACCACATTCTTCTCTCACTTAGGAACTCTTACCAATTTTCTTCACCATTTCTTCTTAAAGTTTAATCTTCCTTTGTTCCGATATCTCATCTTTCCTGCAACCCAAATTTCGCAAAAACAATCTTCAAACCAGATTAATTAAAACAAACTATCTCACTTCAAGATCTTTGCATGACCTTGTTCTCCCATTCACTTGTACTTTGATTGGACTACTCCCATTTATTTCTGCAAATGTATGTTATAATTCAAATTTTGTGTATCTACTGCTTATCAGATTCCAAATCTGATCTTCTCTTGCTTCATCCATCACACATGCATTCTGTACAATTCTAATTAAAAAAAAAAAATTAACCTTCAAATATTTTTTTTTCCAGCTCTCATACCACCTGACGCAACCTAAGCTGCTTTAACCCACAATATGAAATGAAATGCATATTCAACATGCATATAACCAAAATAAGCCCCAAGCAATAGCACCAAGTTTCCTTATTCAGAAGCTACTACATATGGTACAAGATGCAACCACACATAATGAGCATATGAATACTCTTCACATGCATGCATTCTAAATAAATGGAAATTCTTATGCGTAATTATATTCCTTAATCAAAATTATGTTTCTAATTCTATAATTAAACTTCCACCTTATGTAATTCATATCTACGCATTTGATTTTGGATAAAACCCAAAAGTACCAACACACACACACACACACACACACACATATATATATATATATATATATATATATTGGTACCTCAACTATTGTCAACGCATCTTTTTTTCGGTGATTTGTATGCATCCATCTCCACCATTCCACATGCCATGCCTTAAATCCAATGGATATCACATTTTCACCAGCACATTATTTAAAGTTTTCATCAATTGTGAAATAGTTGGTTTTTAAGTGCAACGTGGCACCTCCAGAGCCTTATCGTGCTCCCTCAAAAAATACAAATTACCATTTTATTTCAATGCAAAAACTATCGTTTGGTTTTCAAATCCATTTCATGGTTCCATCACTCTGTTGACTCAAAGTTCTTCTCGCTCATACTTTCCAATTTTTCTAGTTCAATTACAACTCCACTATGAAATCGAATTTATTTAACTTGATCTCTACAATGGCTTTGTCATTGTTCCATTGAATGGTCACATTAAAGATTCACCATTGGTCCCTTCCGCATGTCCAAGCTTACATTGCACAACTCGATCAGGAACACCGTCCATCAAATCGATTTCATTGTTATTCTTTTAAAACTTCCATTTATCGCTTGAATGCACATCTGATGCATGTGATTCCATGTCCGATTTCTGGTTTTGCACTCAGAATATCGAATTGAAGTGTTAATTTCTCTTTGGTGTCATCTATCCATTTAGTGATCGATGACTGAACTTAACACTCGAAACTCATAAAATATTCAACTATAAACATAAAATAAAGTCATACAGATTTCTAGACATTTTATTTTATATATGACTTCTCAGAATTTTATGTTTATATCCTCTGACTTCATTCTATTCTTCTTTCCTTTATGCAGTGAAAATTAGACATCGTTTTCTTATAAAATACAATTTCATGAATTCATAAATCCTGTAGCACAGATACATAATAACTGAATTTCCTTTTACTTTTCCCAATTTCACCTGCACACATATATATACTGTGCAAACTCTGATTCATCACCAGAAATTATGGATTGAATTTCTCAACATACAATTAATAACTCATAAAATAAATCTCTTTATATATAAACAAATATTTACATAGGTTTCTTCACTCTCGCTTGATTTTCTTATCAATGGCCTTTCCTCTAATTTGCCTGTAGGCTTACAACAACAAACCCTATCTGTCTAAAACCTGAATCTCTCTATATTTTGATACTTTTCAATTTCTAAAAATGGTTCTGAAACCAATTTTGGTTTCAGATCCTTTATATTCTTAACAAAATCCTGAATATCCTCTAAGTCGTCCTTTTACTCAACTAATCCCCAAGAGTCCTTTCAAATCCCCAAACTCATGAAACCAATTCCTAATCTAGGATTTACAATAAATTTCTAAATCTCTAATGTTCTCCAACATTTGGGAACATTTACAAAATTCCTCTTAATAATTAATTAATTCCTATTCTAAATGTCTCACTAGTTTACTCAAAATATAAAATTACATCAATTTAATACGTATAAAACCAATCTTCTAAGACCCCTATGTCTATTAAGATAAAAATAAGTTTCTGAGCCCAATGCTCCTGCATCATGAAGTGATGGTAGAATAAGTTGGGATGTAAGGTCTGTTTATTACTCAAGCATTTACTTGCGAAGAATAGTTCTGCAGATATTTAAGAACTTGTAAAAGTTGTGACCTTGATTGAGAATGTGAAAAGAGATCTTCAATGGGACTATGAAAGGAAATGGAGGAATCAACAACTGTTTCATCAATCCAACTTAAATATTTTCTCTAGAATAATCTTTTCACAAAATTTATATCAAATTCAATATCTTAGAAGTTTTCTAACTTTCCAGGGAATGAATTAGCTCTGGGAATGGAACTTCTCTCTGATTGATTTCCAGCTTAACTAGATGTCTCAACAACAACTTTAGCTTTTCTTCCTATGTTCTGAGGATCACTAACAATGATGGGAGGATTCAGATTGGGATTTGATCTGGTGTATCTTCAGGAAGCCAGTATGTCCAATTTCAAAAATAAATTTACACTTTACAAAATTTTCAATTCAGCCTTTGAATAAACTCTAACTTATCATCCACAAGTTTAATAATTTCAATGGAAACCTATTACTGGGGTTGATGTGATCTCACTTTTTTTCGCCAGTATGTGGGCCAAAAAGTTATCACTCGGATTGAACCTCAAGCTGAAGAAGGAAATTTCGAGGTAACCTCGAACCACGGTTAGCCAACTAGCTAGCCCTCTAGATCACAACCAAAATGACTGAGGAAAGAAGATATTAGGCAAGGTATAGTAGCTAAGGGATTTTTATTTTGATTGTGTAGGGTTTTGCTGGATCAGGAGGAGTCAAACAGTCAAGCCAAGGAAATTAGGTCAAAATTTGCAGGGTGTTTTATGGGGAAAGGTAGGTACAATGTTTAGCACTTTAGGATTTTTATGGTGGGATGATAAAGATAGGTGAGGAGCTAGAAAGAGCATGATGAATTCATGGTTTCTTTCTAAATTGAAGAAATTACAAATTATGAATGTTTACCCAAAACATAGCATAGAAATTATGGATTATGTTCATATAACTTGAAAACATTCATTAAATGGCAATGAGATGGTGGATAAAATACAAAAAACATTCTAACATATGAGCACAAGAGAGGAAATTGAAACTAAAAACAATACCACATGGATCCCATAAAAATAGTTGCAATTTTGATTAATGTCTAGGCCAAAAATGATACAAAAGTGTGTCTCTTGAGATGCCAAACCTCCAAGTGAGTCCAACCATTAAAACGACTGAGAAAATACATCATATATACCTCAAAACCACTCTCCCTATCCTCCAGGAGTCAAATCCATGAGATAGGAATCAATTTCACCTACTCCCAAACAAGAAAATGAAGACTAGGAAGACCCAACAATTTACCTCTAAAAGAGAGGAAACTGATTCATTTGAACTCTAGAGGACTCACCTAATGTATCTACGTTAGACGAAAGTAAAAACATGACATTTAAATTCACCATGACCATTTACATCAGTAATTTCTTCATTTTCCCAAGTAAAATGTCAAACTGGAGTGAAACTTCAAAATCGCTAAAGATGGTGAAAATGCAATTTTCCTGGCAAACACGCAGCACCCTAACAAGAAAAAAGCCTTTTTTTCCAAGAAACCTTTGAGTTCCTTCCCCGTGTCCAAATCAACTCCATGATATCTCATTGGAAATATCTCTGAGTCTAGTTTCTAAATGCATCCAGTTTCCAAAATGATGCTCATTTTCCATGTAAAAAAGTGAATCTCCCAAGAGTGGTAAACGCGGAGTACCTAGGTCAAAAAGGAGGTAGAAACATGAAATTTTGGTGGTTTTTTTTCACTTTTGAGGAACTATTTCTCCTCCAAGTTTTCTGAAACTTGCTAGGGTTGATGTCTTCATCATTCTAAACATGATGGTGGTGGACATTTTTCATTTGGATGCCCCAAAAAAGAGAAGAATTTATGTGTGCAAAAATTACTCAAAAAAAAAAAAATGCACTAAAGTGCCAAATGTGCCAAAATTTTCCAAAATTGTGAGGTTACTTGATTCTAAAGTGCTTGATGCATGAAGAGACACCTCAGAAAGTATGTATAACCTCTCCTTCTCTTTTTTCTTGGTCAAAGCTTGAATTTTTTCATGGGCTCGTTTGAGCTTGACCCTTGCAATTTTGTTCCTCATGGAGTAGTGCTTTGCCATTTTCCTCTGAATGTCATTGTCCTTTTTTTCCCTCTCTAGCAAACTCTATAAATGAAAATTGCCTCTATCAAGACATGAATCTCTATCCTTGCTAATCTCTAGGGTAGGTAGCTCAATTGGAGTGAGCTTCTCTGCCAACTCAGCTTCTCTCTGTCTCTCAAGGGCTAGAGCTCTTTTCAACCCTCTAGTCTTTGGTATCTATCTTAGAGGCTGATCCTCCTCATCATCAATATTGCCATATCTTTCCAAGGTATCCTTCAAAAAGGCCTTGGCCTTTTCTTATTATCTATGTGCTTTGATGGTCCTGGCCTCATTGATAATATGGTCTTCAGGTGCTGATTTTATAGCTCAAGAAAATCAATCACATACTTTGCTCTGTTAATATTAGCTTGAATTTCACTAATATTTGTTTCTTTGCCTTTTATTTTTGCACTAATGATTCTTCCCTCATCCTCCTCATGAAGGTGAATCAGCTGAAATTCCTACTATGTTTCATGTTTATCCTCCTGCTCCTCAATGATTGGCTCTTTAGCCTTTTCCTTGCCCTTGTCCACCTATTTTGTTCATGAAGAAAGCATAGCCCCTTTCACTCCAAGTGAAGCAAACAAATGCATGTGGCCTATCTCATAGGTTTTAGGAAATGGCTCAACATTAGTTACATTAGCCCAAATTTCCTCAATTTCCTTCTCACTGCTTGACGACTCAGTATCATGATGTGATGATGAAGGGTTATGGAAAGTTGATGAAGTAGGATGAAAATCAGGTGAATGCAACTGACTTGGTGATGATGTATGAGCATCAGGCTGAGATGGAGGAGTGGATATGGGAGGATGAGATGATGAAGGGATACTCTGCTCATGCTGACTAGGTGGGGAAGTGAAGACTTCATTTGCTATGAATGTGTCCCATGAAATGGTCTTTTTCTCAAGCTGATGCAAGACTATCATATTAATGAGGTAATGGTGAAAAATAATTTTCATTTGATGATTAAAATCCCTCTTTTGTACAATATATGCCATCTTGCCAATGTCGCGGGAGAGATGGTAGGGTATGTCAATCATTCTGACTCAAGTGAAGTGCATGAGGAGTCAGATATGATATGAATAGAGTTGAGAAAACCTCCCCTCACAGGTGAATATTTCATCATTATTTTCATCATAGGGAAATATCGGTCAAGAAGATAACAGAAGGGGAAAATGGTCTTTTAGTCATCCTTGTATCTAGGTTTAAGATATGGTTCATAGTATCTCTGATCAAGGTTCCCTTGTTTAAAACATTTCTCTCCCACATTAGGGATCCATGTAGCAGCTGAAATGGCATTAGTGGACATGGTAAAAGTGACCCTAGCAAGATTTACCTACCTATCATGAAGATTTATAATGAAAAAACTTGTCAACATAGGGTGATACTAAATCTGCTGCACTTTCTCACAAAACTCAAAACAACCAAAATGTTTAAAACATGACACAATGAGAGTAGAAGCCATGAGCTCCTTTGTAGTTACTGTTTCATATCTGATGATTTTCCCTCCTTTTTGGTTGCCTATGTTTGGTTTTTGTTCCTCACTGACACCTATCTCCTCCTCTTAAGACATTTTGAATTTTAAGGCTTTGGAAACCCTAGGGTAAATGGAATGAGATGAAGGGAGTGAGAGATGAGATGACTAGCTTAGGAAAATGGAGGAAACGAATTTAAATGAAAACCTAGGTCTATGAGAACCAAAGGATTTAATAATATTTATAATAGATATGTGTTTAGGGACATGAATATGGATATGGTGCATGAAAAATGGGAACGAAATGAAAGCTAGGTTTTCATAGCAACAAGCACTTCAAATCTTCTTATGGAACACCAAATATATCAAAGGAGAGGTGTCTTTAGGGTCTACTTACTGATTTAAAGCCTTTTTAATAAATTGGTGAGGAAATGAAGCTTGTTGGAGGTGGTGAAATGCTTTGAAACCCTCCTTGTGCAAACGAGCAACATTTTGGAGGAACGCGCAGTGTCCGAGAAAACGTGCAGCACCTGAGTGAAAATGCGTAGCGCCTGTGTAATTTGGTCTATATTTGTTCGAAAAATGGTAGTTCCTCTGGGTAAATGCGAAATTCACAAGAAAATGCACAGCGCCTGGGTGAAAACTTGCAACGCCCTTGAATTTTTCTCAAAATGCTCAAAAAACTTGAAATTTTCTCCTTTGCTAGAAACTTCTGATGGCTTAATGGATGAAATGACTTGCTTGGATGTGTTTTGAAAGGATTTATTGCATAGTGGATTTGAAATTTTAATTTTAATCATCGACTTTTATTATGTTCACTTTTCCCTTTGGACTTTGGCACTGATACTCTTTATCTTTCTCACTTTTTGGCATTGCAGGTTGATCGAACATGGAGTTTAGATTTCTTTGCTCCAATTAGGCTGGATATTATTTCATTTTACAGCTTGGGATTGAATTTATTACATATGAGAACATAAAATTACATTTGGAAAAACATAAATAAATTACATATTGAATTTTATATCAAAATGAAATTTTGATATAAAAATCATTAAACTGAGAAAATACAACTTTGAAAGTATGATAATTACATCATGATTATATTATTTAGTCCCTCTCATATATGTTTTGACTTCATCTGAAATGAAAGAGTAACCTTGAGAAATATAAAAACCTAATGACCCAATGGGACTACTTTACACCTGAATTTCATGAATGAGATTTTGACTTGAAAGAATTCCAAGTGAAAAGATAATTTCCATAGGTGTTGTTATGCTCAAGGAGACATGATAATGAGTCAGCCAATATGATCTTGTGAGGGATAATGAATCTTATTGACAAGGACAACCACCAGTGGAACAATATTTTTTCATGACCTAATGGAATGATGGAAAATTTCTTTGGAGTGGGACACTTAAAATGCACATGCAAAATGTGTTTTGATCCCTGTTGGAAGTATGAAAATACTGACACTAACATATAGCACTAAAATTCATAATACATAATTGAATTTCTTGTGCATACAAATGTTTGGTACGACTATTTTCCACCCAACCTTGAGCTTTCTCTCCACATCTCCCCCCGAGAAGAGACCAATCCCTCCAAAGTGTAGAAAACCTCTTGTCTACCTAGGAATGGATTATTTAATCTTTATTTCCCTTCAACATGGTTCCACAACTGCGTCCAGTTAATCAAAATGTTGTTTTCCTTTTTTCCTAGGCTTTCCTTTTGTTTTTCCCACAAAAGTACTTTAAAACTAGCTTCTTCTGCTTTCTAGTTTTGTTTCACCTCTTCTCATTAAATTTAAACTTTACCCAAAGGTAGCTTTTAGTTTTTTATCTCCAATCTAATATTTTAAATTTAATTTATTTTCTCTAAGGATTTTTGGAGGATCTGGTAAATTCTTTTGAATCTTATCCATCCTCATGGATTTGAATTCCTGGCCTCCATTTATAATATAGTCTTTGCAAAATAATTCAAATTAAACATTTATTGAATTAAAAAGATAAAATATATCCATAATAATTATTTTCCTTTAGGTCCACTCAACCTTTAGGATTTTTCAACTGTCTAATAAAAGTAGTAAAAATTGGGATATTATATATTCCCCCTCTAAAATAAAACACCATCCTCGGTGTTGCAAAATATCAATTCTCTTTGCAAACACTGATGGATATCTTTCCTTAATTTCTTCTTCTTGCTCCCAAGTAGCTTCTTCATGTGAAAAGTGCCTCCACTGCACTTTCACCCTAGCTATCGTCCTATTCTGGAGCTCGATTTCTTCCCGTGCCTGTATATGAAGAGGCTTTGGATGAAATACCCCTTATGTTTGCACATGTATGAGATTCCAATGAATTACATGAGTAGGATAATGTACATACTTTTTCAATAAGAAAACATGAAAAACATTGTGAACCTTAATGGGACTAGGTAGAGCCAATTTATAAGCTACTGGCCCCACTCTTTCGAGAACTTCAAATGGTCCACAGTAGCGTGGTGCTAATTTAGCACAACTACATGTATATAAAGTACTATTTTTAGGCTTAATCCTCAAGTAAACATGGTCTCCCACTTTGAATTATCTATGAATTCTCTTTTTGTCTGCATAGCTCTTTTGTCTTCCTTGAGCTATTTTAATGTTTTGCTAAATTCTCTTCACAATTCTTTCCATCTCTTGTAATGAATATGGTCCAATAATTAACTTATCTTCTTGTTGAATCCAACTAAGTGGTGTGGGGTACTTTCTTCCATACAATGTTTTAGAAAGAATCATCTTTATTGAAGCTTTATTACTATTATTATATGAAAATTCTCCTAGATGCAGAAAATCCTCCCATTTTGTAGGTCTGTCCATAACATACATGCATAACTTGTCATCTAGAATCTGGTTTGTTCTTTCAGTATGTCCATCTATTTGGGGATGGTGGGTGATACTGAATTTCAATTTGGTACCCATTCCTCCAAACAAAGTCTTCCAAAAAGCTGAAGTAGACTTTTCATCCCTGTCTGATATAATGATTTTAGGAATACCATGTAACTTTACAATCTCTTTCATGAATACATTAGCTAATTGAGCTATACGAAAAGTAGATTGTACTGGTAAAAAATGTGCAGCTTTAGTCAATGTGTCTATAATCACAATTATAGAATCATATTGATATTTAGTTCTAGACAATCTCGTAATAAAATCTATGGAAAATACTTCCCATTTCCATTCTGGAATAGGTAAAGGATTCAAAAATCATGTTGGATGTTGATGCTCTACTTTTACCTGTTGACATTCTAAACATCTAGCTATGTAAGCAGCCACATATTTCTTCATATTAGGCCAAAACATATTCTTTCTCAATGCTGAAATAAATTTTTGATAACCAGGATGCCCTACATAGGGTCATTTTTGATACTCATCTAAAATTTCATGTTTTAATGAGCTCACATTTGGAATATAAAATCTTTTTTTTATAATAAATCAACCCTTTAATATTTTTAGTATATCACAAAATTTCAGTGTTCTGTAATTTTTCTTGTAGTTTTTCATCATTTTGATCTTGACTTACCATTTCTAGTATCAATCCCTCTATGTCAAATATCAAAATTCTTCCAGCACTATTTAAAATCTAATGAGAATTCCTACTCAACGCATCTGCAATATTATTTTCCTTTCCTTTAATATGTTTGATTTCCATGTCAAACTTACTAAGGAAAGACAAACATCTAGAATTTACATCAAGTTGTGTGAAAACGTATTTCAAGCTTATGTGATTTTTCATCGGGAAATGTCCCCACATCTTCAAATCATGTATTACAGCAGCTAACTCTAAGTCATATACAATGTAATTTTGTTCATGTTTCTTTAATTTTCTTGATTCATAGGATATGAATAAGTTTTCTTTTAATAATACCCCTCCTAATCCTTCTGCACATGCATCTTTACACAGTACAAATTATTTTTTTGGATCAACAATATTCAAAATAGGAGCAGTTTTTAATTTAAGTTTTATGTAATATTCACAAATGGGGAAAGCAGCAATATAGCTCATCAAATGAAAGCAACAAAAATTATTTAACACATGAAACCATGAGACCAATATGGAGTCATAAAATTATGTATTTAGAACAACAAATCTATACAAAATAGTGAGGCATAGAACATATACAATGAGGAAACAAGTCTCCCATAAGGAATCACTCTCAACTATGAGTTGCCGTCACAAAACAAAATGTCGGCGAGAAACTAAAATGCAGTCATATTGGGTATAAATATATCTAGAGATGATACAAAGATGTAAAAATACTGATATAGGCCCTAATAGAATCTAAACATACATAATTGGGCACTAGATCAGCTTTCCAAGACAACCCAAGAGGGTTTCCGGAAAATGCACACAATGTACGAATGTAAGTTGTAGCCCTAGGGCTAAAGATATGTTGCAATAACTAAAATGAGAATATATGGCTTAAGGTAATGTAGAAACCTACAAATATTCTCCAAAATATCCTCCAGATGAAAGAATGACTCCTCCACTAAAGAAATCACCTCCCAAAACAACCACTGCAACTACACCTGTAACTCCTCCCTAAAATAACACAGATCTAGGATGAAAATGTGATGCAGGGGATAAATTATCCTTAACCTAATGATAAATGTGTCAATAAATCTCAAGGGAATTATTTATAGGCCTTAAAATTGATGGAAACCTTCCTCCACTGCAAAACTAGCTCTAAAGACACACGATCTAATTCTACACTGCTGCACCCTGCAACACAGCACAATATCGTAACGAAACTGCGTTGATGAAGAAATTTGTAGCTTGGACTTAAGCTTGAACTTGGAAATGAAATTAAATTCTCTTCCAAGAGGCCTCTCAAGGAAAGAGGTGAGATTCCCGCTTGGGAACACCCAGTGCTAAAGAACACAACAATCTCAACTAAACAACTGAAGAATGCAAGAAGTCTAAACAGACCACATACAAAATAATAATCCAAAACATAACCCACATATCCCTACCATCCTCTTCCTTATATAGGTTATGAGCTTCCTTTCCCTTGCCCCCACTCAATTAGGTCATTTCCTCCATGTAATCAATCTCCCTCCAAAACTGTGTTATTCCTCATTTAATGTCCACTCCTCCATAACAACGTTTTTGACTTGGTAAACTTTGACCTGTTCAACATGACCCAACCCCTGTTCATACTCAAAGGTGCTTTATTTAACTACTTAGAAGGTATCCTTTCACACTTCAAGTGTTTGTATTGCTTCTAAGGAGATTAATGGGCCTCCCCACCCATATATTCATCTACCTAGTGAAAAAATAATCTACAATATTCCATTTAGCTGAAGGCTAAATTTTAGGAATATTACAGTCCTCCCCTCAAAAAATGTTGCTTTTCCTCAAGCAACTGTAGAGGTGGAGAAAAATTCCTCCCCTCCTCCTCTTGTGGCCTCCTCATCAATAGTCCCCACCAATGCTTCATATTTTCCACAATAATTTTGTCTCCCAATGGTTCTTCCCAAATGTGAAAGTTTGTCTTTGGTGGATAAACCAAATGGCCCGCATCATGAGAAAGTGGAATATCTATATGGAAACCTTGTTGTTTTTCAATATCCTTTTCAAGGTACGAGTGATGACAAGCATAGGGAATCTCATTTTCAATGAGACACTCCCATCTCCATGTTATCATCCAAATGAAATGAATCCCCTTCCAGCATGGTAATTCATAGAAAGGTCTCTCCCACATGTTCATGAGAGGCATGTCTCAAGTGCTCCAAAAAATTATATGTCCCACCTCATAAAGAAGTAAGTGATATACTGTAGTGGCCATACCATCTCCCATGCTCCCCTTCAAGCATGAAGCATAAAAGGTGTGGGAAATTTCATTCCCCATGGACACATCCCTCGAATGTGTCTTCCCTCCAATCATGTTCCAAACAAAGATAATCACATAATCAGTATATGGAATCATAATCAAAGTCATGCTAGCTTCCATGTGTTGTAAGGGATAAGGAAAATGGTCCCTCATGTGAAACTAGCACAGTTTTGCTCATAACTGCCATAGAATATGATATAACAACTGTTCCTCTCACCACTTGTTTGTTGCCCCATTCTTCTTGCATGTTTGGAGAAGGTGTATGATGGTTGGTGTTAATGAATCACACCATGAAGATTACATCATCTCCCCAAAATATTCTAGGGAATGGTCAATATCATCATTTCTCATGGCCCCAAGTAGCCCATGAAGCCAATAAGAAAAAATGCCCCCTCTTGGAGCAATGCTCTGTACATGAGTGTTAAGAAAATGCAAGTATATAGCAAATATATCACGATGTTCATAAATGCAACCCTTACCATATACTTGGTTGAGACAAGTGAGGTAGCTCATGGATGAGCTCCCTCTCACACCCAATGAGTAAGGAGGTGGCAATGATAACTCTCCATAAGAGTTATGTTTCTCCTTACCCTCCAAAAAATTTATGCACTTCCTCATATGATATTGCATCTCCTCTTTGAAATCTTCCCACATGAATCCTTCCAGGATAGTACGGAATCCTCTAATGAAACTAGTGGGGTTGGAGAGAAAGATTTCCTAGGCTATATATAGTAGTTTATCCTTAAGATTTGAGTCTCTAGTCAAATAGATCTGATTATGAAATTAAATTACTCCATCAATTACTTTATACCTCCCATATATCACTTTCCCATCAAGAACCTTACATGTGAAGAGGTTCTTGGAATATTCCACCAATAGTTGGGACTCCCAATATGGATCTAGGCTTCCCAACAATGAAAATGCTTTAGAAATATGAAATGAAGTACATGTCATATGATGACTTTCCTCCTTGACATGCTCAATGCCAAAGCCACATGTTGGAGTCATGTCACTCCATCTTTTTTGCCTCTCTTGCAGTTGATCTTGCCCAAGACAAGATTGAAGTACATGGAAGTCAACCTCCTCTTGAAAGGTCTCTTTCTTCAAAAAATTCCATAGTTTGGCCCATGCATGCAAGAGTTTTAATACCCTCTTGTCATATTTAGAAATATTCCTTATGTGTAGGAGTATCATTTGTCACTCCCATGCCATGGAGTGGCCATTTGACACCATGCTCATGTCATCATAGATTTCTGAATCCTCCTTTTCTAGCGCAAATAGCTAAGTGGGAGATAGCAATGTCCATAAAAGAAAATTTATCACCCCTCCTTGGAACCCATCAATGGTTCTCAACACTGTGCTAGCTTCTCCCAAGGCTCCTTTCTTAGCCAAATATGTCACTGCTGCACTAAGTTGAGAGAAAAATTTATTCATATTCCAATCAGGATTCTTCCCGGTGGAATGCCTCCATGCAAAGAGACATCAAAATATGAAGTATACTGTATAAATGAGTGGACTGATTTTCCCCTCCCTTTACTGCATAGATCAGTCTCCTTCTTCTGAACAAAAAACCCTTGAAATAAACAAGGGTGCATGCTCCCCACCTTTTGATGGTGACCCACTTTTTCTTCTCCTCCTTTGATCAAGGAGTTATAGCCCATCACTATTGTCACAAGATGCTCCTTGGGAACTTTTTGCAAAGATGAAAAATCTCCTCCACTTGAAGCAATAGTCTCATGCCCATCTCCATGTGGTGACGGTTCTTCCCCCAAAGTGAAAGCGTTGTTACTTCCTTTCTTCTCTTCCTCCTCATCAATATTAGAGAATACCTCATCAACAATGAGAGACCCTAGATATTGGTCTTCCCTTGAAGGATGAATCTCCATGTCTTCCTTTTGAGAAGAAGGCTCTTGCTGCAATGGGGATCTTTCCCTTGGAAAAGTATCATACAAGTTTTTATCCCCTTCAATAGAGGTCTGGAAAGGGGTTGGTATAATGGATATTTCCAACTCATGCAAGGGTTTTGAATGTTTAGGTTTTGTTAGCTCAATCAGAGATGTTTCAGATTGTTTAACATCAAATCTCTTCACTAATCTCTTAGTGAATCCTACATAAATAGCTATATTTGCATGATTAAATGAAGAATATTCATGAAACCTCCAAGTATGAGCCTTATCTTCAAGATGTAGTGCTACTATCCTAAGGGCTTCCCTTCCTGAAACTTGGTTTAGATGCAAATATGAGTCTAGCTGATCTATCCAATCCTTGGCTATGCATGTGGAGAACCCATCAAAATTTGGAAGAAAGAATCTACCTCTCCTGCTTATGTTGTGATTGTTGGGTCTTATTTCCTCCTTGAGTTGGCAAAACTCTTGGAAGTTCAAGTGCTCCTTAAATCTCCAAGATTGAGATTCATACTCCTTAAGATAGTCACTCAAAGTCTCCTCCTTTGGTGCATATTCTTCCTCCATATCTCTTGTAGTAAATATGGGCATAATATTGTGCTGTGGATCATAATGTGTGGTTGCATTCTCACACTCATCATGTAAAAATCTAGGTTTTTTTTCATATTCAAACCGTCTTGGAGACTCCCTACACACCTCCCTTCTCCTGTTCTTGATATCTCCCTTGATGCTCTGCATAGTTTGAAAATTAAGCTTTGAGAGCCTTCCTTCCTCCCTTCCTCCAAATAATGGAGTCATGTCTTTGTTTCTTCTGTACATATCCTCTAATTTTTTGAATCTTCTCCATATGGTGACATATTGGATAAATTCTTAGGTTGAGCCAAGATTATGCTCTGATACCAATATAATATTCCCAAATGGGGAAAGCAGTGATATAGCTCATCAAATAAAAGAAACATCAATTATTTAACACATGAAACCATGAGACCAATATGGAGTCATAAAATTATTTATTTAGAACCAAAAATCAATACAAAGTAGTGAGGCATAGATCATATACAACGATGAGACAAGCCTCCCATAAGCAATCACTCCCAACTATGAGTTGTTGTCACAAAAAAAAATGCTGGTGAGAAACTACAACACAATAATATTGGGTATAAATATAGCTGGAGATGATAAAATGATGTAAAAATACTGATATAGATGCAAATAGAGTCTAAACATATAGATCTAGGCACTATAGCAACTTTCCAAGACAACCCAAGAGGGTTTCTGGAAAATGCACACAATGTGCCAATGTAAGCTGCAGCCCTAGGGCTGAAGATATGATGCAAAAAATGAAATGAGAAGATATGGCTGAAGCTGATGTAGAAACCTACAACTCTTCTACAATATATTCTCTGGATGAAAGAATGGCTCCTCCAATGAATAAATCACCTCCCAAAACAACCATTGCAACTACCCCTGCAACTCCTCCCTAAAATAATGTAAATATCGGCTGAAACTGCATTGTAGGGGATAAATTCTCCTTAGCCTGCTGCCAAATGTGTCAATAAATCTCAAGGGGCTTCCTTACAGGCTTTCCAATGGATGGAAACCTTCCTCCATTGAAAAACTAGCTCTGAAGACACCCGATCTAATTATCGACTGGTGCACCCTGCAACATAGCACAATATCCTATAGAAACTGCATTGATGAAGAAATTTGTAGCTTGGACTTAAGGCTGAATTTGGAAATGGAATGAAATTCTCTTCCAAGAGGCCTCTCAAGGAAAGAGGTGGGATTCCCTCTTGGGAACACCCAATGCTAAACAACACAACAATATCAACTAAACAGCTAAAGAATGAAAGAAGTCTAAATAGACCACATACAAAATAATAATCCAAAACATAATTTTGAGATTCAACAAGATCATGAGCTTAGTGAAAATGAGTCACCTTCACTAAGTGGGCCCGCAGGCTATTTTTGGCACAAGTCTATTTTTAGACATGGTGATCATATTTCAGAAGTTGGAGGATGCTATTTGTGGATTGTTGGTCAAGTTGGAAAAATAGATAAAATTATATTTTTATAATATTGGGTGAAGTCTATTTATAGATCGTCGATCTAAAAATAGAAGTGTCGATTATTATTAGCTCTTAATAATAATCTGATAATAAACAGTAACTTATTCTCTTGGAGCACTTAATTTCAGTGCACAGATTTGTCAAATCAGTGGGCTGAAAGAATTACGCAATTCCTAGGGTTTACTGGTGGTTCATTCATGGGTGACATAGTTAGAACTGAACTGGAAAATTTATGATAGAGTTGGAAGAGTAGTTGATGAATTTGTTATTCAGTTTAACTCAGTTAATGGAGTTAAAATTAGTTGAGCTAGTTGTATCTAGTCTAACTCGATGATCCACTAGTGAGAGTGGAGTGAATTAATTAGTTAATTAATTTACAAATAGAAACTCATTAATCAACTAAAAAATACATCAGTTAACTACAGTGCATGGAAGTTCTAGTGGAGACCCAGTGGAGAGATAGGTGAAAGGGAAAGATGGACTATCTATTGTGACTATAGAATTGCATTGATTGCACCACACACACATTGGATTTTCCAATGAGGATTGCTAAGTGAAGGCAAGGGTAATTCAAATTCATTCAGATCTATTCTTTATCAGGGATTGTGCAGTGGAGGCAGGCTATTAGGTGGTAAGAAATCAGTGCATGGATTTGCAGATTTCTTCTGATTAGTGTGTGATGATTGATTGTACTGAGAGTTTGATGTACTAAGCTTTGTATGAGATTGTTACATGATCTCCATGATACATAATATATGATAGTTGGGTTTTTAGTTTCAGGATTTCCTATTAAACAAATGTGTTATGTGTGATTGTTTTTATTGTTTCATGTGTTTGCAATTGATTTTAATTTCTGCAAAAGATTAACAATGGAAGGATTCTTTATTTAGCAAGAAGATAAATATTGTTAGATCAGGATAATATGGATATATACATCCATCTTGTATATAATTTCTACATGGTATCAGAGCAGTGTTAATCTTGAAGATTGAGATTATGAAGAATTGTTGAGTTTGTGCTAGTGGACAATTCGAATTTTCTTCATAAAATTCTTGGTGTGATAGTTGATTATAAATTGAAATTTCTTTCAATGGGTTGTGATTGGACTATGCCCTTGATGGAATCTCGAATTACATAGACTGGAAGGATAGGATGGAGGAAGTTCTAGAGGATAATGGACTGAAGTATTTCATCGATAGTGATGTTCCTAAGTCGGGATCTAGCGATGCTGCATTACTTGACGCATGAAAAAAGAAGAAAGAAAAGACAAGAAGAATTATGTTGGAAGGTCTGAAGGACCATATTGTGTCCATCCTTAATGGGAAAGCCACTCCATTTGCAATGTGGAAGGCTTTGACAGATTTTTTCCAAAGCAACAGTGACCAGAGGAAGTTGGCACTCAAAGATAAGCTCAGAAAAATAAAAATGGAGAAGGGCGACATTATTCCAAAATATCTCACGAAGTTTGTCCACTGTAGGGATGAACTGGGAAGTTTGGGGATTACTGTTGATGATGAAGTATTGGTGAGCTTGGATCTCCTTGGGCTTTTGAAGAGTTGGGATAGCTACGAAGACTCTGTCAATGGACGGGAGAAACTTCCGAGCTGGGAGTGACTTTGGTCGGATCTTGTGCAGGAGGAGATAAGGTGAAGTACCAGGGATGGCTCTTCATCAAAGAATGAAGATGAAGAAAATTTTGCTTTGGATGCCAAAGAAAGGAAAGGGAAGGGGATGAAATTTCCTTCAAAATCTGAAGCTAAAGGCAAGAAGCAAGATTTGTCCAAGGTGATGTGTTTTCACTGTCACGAACATGGGTATTATGCCACTAACTGCCCACAGAAGAAGAAGAACAAGAAGGCTACTGGAGATATAGCTGGAGAGGCCTTAGCCTCACAATTTGAACTTTATTTCTCTTTGATCGCATGATTGGTTTCAAGCTATATGGGATCGGTGTGGTATCTTGATAGTGGTGTGTCTTTCCATATGACGGGAGACAAGGAGTTGTTTAGTGACTTGGAGGAGAAAGACCTTCAAATGCATATAGAGATGGGTGATGATGGTCGATACAATGCGACCGACATTGGGACCATTACCTTTGAGAGGGAGTCAGGTAATCCATTTCTATTAAAATATGTCATGCATGTTCTAGGTTTGAAGAAGAACTTGGTCTCGGTCACAATGTTGGAAGACGGAGGTTATGACATTGGTTTTAGTGATGGGAAAGCTTCCATCTGACATATAACTAGGGGTAAAACAAAGAGGATAGGGATTCAAGTTAAGAATCTCTACAACTCGGAGGTAGATGGCTACGCTACAACGATGGGAAAAGTAGAAGAAGTGGTGAGCCAGGATGAGGGCGAATTATGGCAAAGGAGATTGGGCCATCTTCACCATGGTGATTTAAAGATTTTATAGCAGATTTCTACTGGACTTTCCAAGGGTACTCTTTCGCAGTCAGACCAGTTCAAGTGATGTAATATTGGTAAGTTTGTGAAGATCACCTTTCATGAGAAGGAGAATCATGCTTCGGTGATCCTAGAGATAATTCACACAGACATGTGTGGACCTTTCTCGGTTGCTTCAACAACAAAACACAGGTATCATGTTATTTTTTTTATGACTATTCTTGTAGATGCTGGATCTTCTTCATGCAGAAGAAGATTGAAACATTCTCAAATTTCTGTGAGTTTAAAGCATTGGTGGAGAAGGATTCGTGGAAGCAAGTGAAATCTCTACGAAGCGATAACGGTGGTGAATACATCTCAGGTGAATTCAAAGACTTCTGTAGCAAATAAGGAATTTGAAGAGAACTCATAGCGCCTCATAACCCATAGCCGAATTGGGTCATGAAGAGGAAGGACAGAATGATTGTGGGTGCTTCACAAGCTATACTTGAGAGGGAGCTACACTTGCATGCAGAGGAGGAACTACTTGTTCCCAAGGATGAGCCTCTAGATGTGGATCAGCCACAGGAGGAGATTCATGGAGTGGATGAGTCCACTCATGTAGAACTAAAAATCAGACAAGGCAGAAAGCGTAGCAGAGAAGCTGAGATATTGAAGTTTGATGCGGCACAGAATATAGGAGTCCCTACATCACAACACAGACAGAGACAATCATCTGACTGATTTACTAGATAAATGGCTCTTATGAGAAAGTGTATCGTGACAGAGCCATATTATTTTGAAGAAGCAATGCAGGAGCCCACATGGGTAGATTCTATGGTGGAGTATGAATCCATTGTTAGAAACAATGCTTGGGAGATTGTTCCAAGGCCGGTTGGTAAATCAGTTGTAGGATCAAGATGCATCTACAAGGTAAAGCAAGCTGCTGATGGGAGCGTCGAGAAGTATAAGGCAAGATTTATTTCTCAGGGCTTCTCACATATCAAGGGGATTGATTATGAAGAAACCTTCGCACCTGTTGCACGATATTCTTCCATAAGGACCATCCTTGGTCTCTCAGCACATATGGGTTGGCACATTCATCAGATGAATGTGAAGACTGCATTCCTTAATGGGATCATTAAGGAAGAGGTGTACATTGATAAACCTAAAGGATTTGAGATCTTTAGCAGTGAGTCACATGTGTGCAGGCTCAAAAGAGCATTGAATGGGCTGAAGCAAGCACCTCGTGCTTGGTACACACAGATCGATAACTATTTCACTGGACTTGGCTTCACCAAGAGTGAGGCGGATGCAAACCTGTACCAAATTGTGGTGGAGGGTAGGCTTTTAATCATTGTTCTTTATGTTGATGATTTAATACTAACAGGTGATGAGTAGTTGATACACTCATGCAAGGAAGATCTTGCAAAGGAGTTTGAGATGAAGGATTTGGGCCTCCTTCATTATTTCCTTGGATTGGAAATATGGCAGCGGGAAGGTGAACTATTTGTGTCTCGAGGCAAGTATGTCTGGGAGATACTGGAGAAGTTTTACATGTAAGGCTGCAAGCCTATCGACACTCCTCTCCCAGGGAATTGGAGGAAAGAGGATGCTACATCGGCAGAGGTAATGGATGCCACTGTTTATCGACAGTTATTGGGTTCTCTCATGTATTTAGTTAATATAAGACTGGACATATGCTATGCGGTGAACCAGCTTTCACAAGTGATGGTTAAGCCTACCAAGCTCTTTTGGAAGGCAGGCAAGCATGTCCTGAGGTATCTCAGGGGCACATCTGAGTATGGCTTATGGTACATAAAAATGGATGAGGTGAATTTTCATGGCTTCATGGATGCAGATTGGGAAGGCAGCCCAATAGACAGAAAGAGCACATCAGGAGGGATTTTCAATATCGGATCTACAGTAGTTTCTTGGTACAACATGAAACAAATATCCATGGCACTCATTTCAGCGGAAGCAGAATATGTGGCAGCAAGTCAAGCTTTATGTGAGGCTATCTGGATGAGGAAGATCCTGGTTGCTTTGCTTGGTTCACATTTATAACCTACAGTGATACATTGTGATAATCAGAGTTGCATTAAACTCTTGATTAATCCTGTGTTTCATGATAGATCTAAACATATTGATATCCAGTATCATCATATCGAAGATTGTGCACAGCAGAAGATCATGTTGCTTCAATACATTCCTATGGAATATCAGGATGCAGATATTCTAACGAAGGCACTCACTAGGCGAAAATTCGAATACAATAGAGGCAAGATTTGGGTGAAGGATAATCCCTATCTTGTTGAGAGGGATTTTTGAGATTCAACAAGATGACAAGATTAATGAAAATGATTCGCTTTCACTAAGTGAGCCCACAGGCTATTCTTGGAGCAAGTATGTTTTTAGACTATGTCTATTTTTAGACATGGTGATCATATTTCAGAAGTTGCAAGATGCTATTTGTTGATTGTTGGTCAAGTTGGAAAAATATATGAAATTCTATTTTTATAATATTGGGAAAAGTCTATTTATATATCGTTGATCTAAAAAGAAAAGTGTCTACTATTATCAGCTCTAAATAATAATCCGACAATAAACAGTAACTTATTCTCTTGGAGCACTTAATTTCAGTGCACAGATTTGTCAAATCAGTGGGCTGAAGGAATTATGAAATTCTTAGGGTTTACTGGTGGTTCATGCATGGAGGACTTAGTTAGAACTAAAGTGGCAAAGTTATGACAGAGTTGGAAGAGTAGGTCATGGAGTTGTTATTCAATTTAACTCATTTAATGGAGTTAAACTCAGTTGAGCTAGTTGTATCTAGTATAAATGGATGATACACTAGTGAGAGTGGAGTGAATTAATTAGTTAATTAATTCACAAATAATAACTCATTAATCAACTAAACAATACAATAGTTAACTATAGTGCATGGCAATTCCAGTTGAAACCCAGTGAAGAGATAGGTGAAAGGGGAAGATGAACTATCTATTGTGACTATAGTGATGCATTGATTGCACCACACACACATTGGCTTTGACAATGAGGATTGCGTAGTCAAAGGAAGGGTAATTTGAATTCATTCAAATCTATTCTTCAGCGGGGATTTCTCAGTGGAGGAAGGCTATCAGGTGGCAAGAAATCAGTGCATGGATTTGCAGATTTCTTCTGATTAGTGTGTGACGATTGATTGTAGTGAGAGATTGATTTATTAAGCTTTGTATGAGATTTTTAAATTATCTCCATGATCCATAATATATGATAGTTGGGGTTTTCATCTTCAAGCTTTCCCGTTAAACAACTGTGTTATGTGTGATTTTTTTTATTGCTTCATGTGTTTACAATTGATTTTAATTTCCGCAAAAGATTAACAGTGGAAGCATTTTTTATTTAGCAAGAAGATAAATATTGTTAGATCATGAGAATCTAGATATATACATGCATCTTGTATATAATTTCTATATGGTATTAGAGCAATTTTAATTCTTGAAGATTGAAATTGTGAAGAATTGCTGAGTTTGTGCTGGTGGACAATTAGAATCTTCTTCATAAAATTCTTGGTGCGATAGTTGAGTATACATTGAAATGTCTTTCAATGGGTTGTGATTGGAGTATGCCCTTGATGGAAGCTCAAATTACATAGCCTAGAAGGATAGGATGGAGGAAGTTCTGGAGGATAATGGACTGAAACATTTCATTGATAGCGATGTTCCTAAGCCGGGATCTAGCGATGCTGCATTACTTGACGCATGGGAAAATAATATAGCAAAGACAAGAAGAATTTTGTTGGAATGTTATGAGCTTCCTCTTCCTTATATAGGTTATGAGATTCCTTTCCCTTGGCCCCACTTAATTAGGTCATTTTCTCTATGCAATCAATCTCCCTCCAAAACTACATTATTCCTCATTTAATGTCCACTCCTCCTTAACAACATTGTTGACCTGTTCAACATGACCCAACCCTTGTGCGTACTTAAAGGCTTTATTTAACTGCTTAGAATGTCTCCTTTCACAATTGAAGTGTTTTTATTGCCACTAAGGATATTAATGGGCCTCCCCACACATTTATTCACCTACCTAGTGACAAAATAATCTCTAATATTCCATTTAGCTGAAAGATAAATTTTAGGAATATTGCATTTTAACTGTTCAAAACTATGTTGAAATTTTGTTTTCCACTCAAACTTCACTCCCTTTTTCTGTAGAGATGTAATAGGATATGCTAAGGTTGAAAATCCTTCTACAATTATCGTGTAGTATTGAGCGATACCCATGAATGATGTTATGGCCGGAACATTAGTAGATACATCCCAATCCATGATATCTTGTATCTTCTCTAGGTCTACTGCCAATCCTTCCTCTAAAATTACATGAACCAAATACTAAATTTTATCTTTGTAAAATTCACATTTGCTAAGTTTCGCATATAATGTAAGTTGTAAGTGTTTGTAAGATAATTATGAGATGTTCTTTATGTTGTGCTTCATTTTTGGAATATACTAGAATGTCATCAATGAACACCAAAACAAATTTGTCTAGATAATTATGTAACACAATATTCATTAGACACATGAATGTAACTGGTACATTAGTCAACCCAAAAGGTAGAACTACAAACTCATAGTGCTTGTATCTAGTCTTGAATGTTGTCTTGTAGATGTCTTCACCTTTAATTCTTAGTTGATGATAGCCTGTTCTTAAAACAATCATTGAAAAGATAACAACTCCTCTCACTGGATCAAATAAGTCATCTATTCTGGGTAGAGGATATATGCTCTTTATAGTGAATTTATTCAGTTGTCTATAGTCTATACACATCCTGAATGTGCCATCTTTCATTTTAACAAAAATTACATGTGCTCCCCAAGGAGACACACTTGGTTTGATGTAACCTCTCTATAACAACTCTTGTAGTTGCAGTTTTAATTATAACAACTCAGGAGTACTCATTCAGTAGGGTACTCTAGAGACAGGTGTAGCTCCAGGTACCAATTCAATTAAGAAATCAATTTATATTTTAGAGGGTAAATGGGGGATATAATCTAGAAACACATCCTTGAACTCTCTAATTACTTGTAAATTTTCTACAGTTTCTTTTTTCAGTTTGTTGTCCCAATTCCTCCACGTGTACAACATACACTTGACAGCCTTTCCTTGCTATCCTTTTCAACATCAGGGCTTAAATATATCTTATTGATATGGGTCTTGGTTATCATTTTACTATCACTGGTTTTCCCTCACCATCTATACAGTGAACTGTTTTATCTAAGAAATTAACTATTTCTTTCTTCTTTTCTAACCAATACATTCCCACTAACAAATCATAGGAGCCTAGGGGGGAAATATTTAAATTCAGTTCACTTTCATACCCATTTAAATTTACAACAATATTTGGTAGTTTATGGGTCACTTTTCCTTTTTTTCTAGTAGCTAACTGAATGAACCATGTTTGCTGAAAATTTACTGATTTTAATTTTCAATTTCCCCCATCTGAGGACTTATATAGCTTAAATTTGTTGTTGGATCTATCAAAATAGAAACATGTTGTTCAACAATCATACCTTCTATTTCGATCATGGTTGCTTGGTCTTCATCTTGGTGATCGTCTAGTGCACCATTTATTCTTGGAATGTTTCTAGCAACATCATTCATAGTAGTCGCCTCTCTCAACACCTGAATATTTTAAACTGTTTGATGAGAACAGTCACATAACAGGTGAGGTTCTCCACAACCCCAACACTTTAATGGTTCATTTTTTTTACAGTCCCTTATTTGTTTTTGTTTACATCCACCTGTTTAGATTCAGTTTTTGATTGGGCTAGATGATTTTCTCTAGTTTTGTTAAACTTATTCCTTTGATGATTTTTCGCAAAGTTTTTAAAATATGATGGTTTTAATCTTTTTTCACTAGAGTCGCCTTTCCCTTTTTCTTTTTTTTTCCAAATTTTCAATTGATTAGTTCTGCCTTTGAACTCTTGATAACACATTATTTCTTTGTGCACCGCTTAAACCATTGTCTTGGTATTATAAAATTCTATTCTCTCCTTATAGATAGTAGGTAGGAAGTTTAAAAATCGTTGTACCTTGGCCTTTTCTTCTCTAATTTAAGGCACATATCAAAGAAAATTAGTGAATTTGGTAACAAACTCATATATAGTGAGTTGTCCCAATCTCAGCTCATAAAACTCTTTGTCTTTGTCATCATAATATCTTTCATTCAGATATCTATATTTGAATTTAGTTTGAAAGTCTTCCCAGGTAACAATTTTCTCATCCAGTACATGTACCATTTTGGTTTCTTCCCACCACAAGGAAATCTTACCCTGTAGATGGTAAATAGCCAATATGGATTTTAGGTTACTTCCATATTGATATACTTGAAAGTATTTTACCATATTCAGAAGCCAAGCTTCTACATCTTCCTCCTTTTCACCATCGTAAGTGGGAGGTTTAATTTTTTGGAATTCTCCTTACAATTCCTTTTTCTTTCTGGACTCCTGTCCAACCACTTCACCATCCTCAAATCCTTATGAGTTGGTTTCAACTTCTTTTTTCTATTTATTCTAGGGTCTTCACTTTCATGACTAGAGCTTGAGGTTAATTCCTTAATCAATTTCTCTTTCTCTTCACTAGCTTGCAACAATCGTTCATTGTTGGTTCTCAAATGACTAAATTATTGTTGCATCTCCCTGAACATATCCAACAACTGAGCATTTTGATCTTCTAGATTTCCCTCACCACCCAGATGTATGTACACCCCTCCTCCATCGCTTATAATGATATTTGTACTTTTCGGCACTAAATCACTATACACAAAAAATAAATTAGTGAAAAAAATTTTCAATTTAAATTAATTTACAACAACAATTGTTTTTAGATTATTTAATTTCCCATGTGAGGACACATATATGCCCAGTGTTTCAATATGGGATCTGATACCATCTGTAGAAACTCCACTGACCACATTTTGTTTTTCTAATTATAGCATAACTACTAATTTGTCGTCAAGGACATTAATGTATTTCGTCACCATTCGATGAAACTCTTTTGGTGTATTTTCGGTTGTGAGAATTTCCTTCACAACTTATAATTTCATGTATAGAATAATTTTCGGAAATTTATGATTATTAAGTTTCTTAGTGAATTCTTAATTCAGTTTTAGTAGTGTCTGTCCTTGAAGATAGTTCTTCAGCACGTTGTTCTACTATAACTGCATTTATAATTTCTAGTGATTTCTGTCTTTACAATTTTATACTAAATCTAGTATAGTATGGTAACATCATACTTTATATTATACCTTAAAATATTTATGGTATTCTTATCTCTTTTCATCAATTTGTCCAGTTCCACACTATATAACACCCTTTACACACTATATGGCACTGCTAACATGTATAAGAGTTAATATTATTTATACTATCAAATTATACTATTTGATATGTATACCTTTTGTTTAAATAAAAGAGAATACCTAAACCCATTCAAAGGATTTAATGATATTATGAATATAGCCTCAAACATATAATGATATGTAACTTTATAATATGAAGTTGTATTATACATATTAAATATTTTCCCTTCCTAGCTTAATGACTACTTGGCCCTTCATAACGTTGTTACGTTATATCCATAACTTTGATATTTTATCAATTTTATAACATACATTACATTGTCAATTTGTAACTCTTTAACACACTAGTTCTCATTTAATATAGAGTTATACGTTAATCGATATATGGATTTGAATTTATGATCCATAGATCTCCAGGTCAGAGGTTTTAATACATTTTTAGTTTTGAGATTTCCATATTTATTATTGTACTTTGGTCATAAAGTTAATGACATGGCTCCGAAGGTTTTTTTATATCCACAACTGGCATAGATCACTACCACGTGGATGGTCAGGATGCTTTCGTATGTATGTCCTGGTTAATTTCGCAAACAAAAACCTATTCCTAATTTTCATTTTCATTTTGGGCATTTTTTGCTCTTCGGCTCTAGGTTTTTCCATCAAACCCTCGTTTATGGTTTACCCATGCCATCCATCCAATTCGATGGCCTTACCATCTAACTAATATCTTGGACGTCAGTAAGGCTACATTATCAAACTTGTCCTAGTTTTCTTCAGGTAAGGTATTATAGGTTTTATTATTTTTGTATTAAACTTAATAGAATGTTTCCTCTATCACATATATTTTGTTTGGTTTAAACTTTTTTGTTTATATTTTATTATTATTCTGTAAAACTAACATATTTCATTTTGGTTGTAGTGTTTTCATTTTATTCGAGGTCTTTATCCTGTCATACCTCAACATTTTAGGAGTTCGTGAGGTATAATTCTTCCCCTCCACAAATAGGTACAAACTTAACCTTCCTTGGTCTTCGTATTTTATATGATTTCCACTACATTTTTCATACAGTGTTTCCATTCCTTACATTTCGTTCTAACTACATACCAGTTTACGGTGGATTGAATCATTCATTTAATTAAGTTATATCTGAACTCTATGTTGTATTACTACCACTATACTATCTCTATGTTAATACAATAACATAGTCATGATTTTAAACCTGGCATAATATTCTCTCTAGTTGATTATAGATTCATTGCTTGTCATGATAGCTCCCTCATGCATAATTAATTGTAAAAATTTCCAGCTATGATTAAATCAACGATTTTGAAATTTCATCAGAGTTTTTCCATACTATTTTCAATTACAACTTTTAGTTAGATTAAAATTTTTGGGTTTTCGTTGAATATGAAACTTTATTACATAATTTTGATTTTTCCCAATTTAATCTGAGTAGCCAATGCTAAGTTTGACCATTTTACCATTCCGGAGTATACAAAATTGGTTTTCTTTTGATTATCGTGATATTCTCTGTGTACTCTTATTCAATTTTCTCATTAAAGAGATTTCAATGTTGGTTTTCAAATTGATTTTAATTTCTCTTCAAGGTAACTATTACCGAGAGTTCATATATTACATTTTTCGTAATAGAATTAGAGAAATTTTATCTTTGTCTTCTCGTCACTCTATTCGTATTTTCCAATGGAAATCTCTTTAGAAATTTTATATATTTCTTTTATTTTGACGTAAATAATTTTCATCGAATTCTTATGTTTCTAGAATGATCGATTTATCTAAAGTGAAACCGATCTTTTATTTAACTCAGAAACCCTCGTTCCCTCATGGGGAATTTCGAGTTATGTTGTCTCTTTAATGTTCTTCATAACATTCTCCTATTCATGAAGTTGACCTTCCTCTTGACTTAGTTAATTTTATGTGGAGTTAACACTATAGTGTTAAATAATTTTACTCTGTATGAAATTCTCAACTTTACATTTATATGTTTGTTGATAATAATTTGTAATAAAAACAGGATTTTATTAATTTCCTCAAATTAATAAAATCATGAATTGTACAGGAACAATTAATCAATTATACACAACTTCCCATAGTTTTGATATGAACTTTATTGATGAGACTAAAGGTACTCATTTTCTTTCTCACCAGATTAATTATTTTTTTCTCTTCTGTTTAATCTAATTCTTGCACTTCATAATTTTTCTCATATTTATGTACAGGTTTACTGTCACTCTCTAGCATAGCACAGTAAGGTAATTTTCCCAGATTTAATTACATTTTTCACTTATTTATATATTATTTGATTTAATTAACTTTAAATATATTTGTACACATACTAATTCATGTATATAAATTGTATGTGTGGGTACTCCACTTCCTTCAATACACAATTTTCCAGTTTAATTAATAATTCTGTCAATTTGGGAAACTCATTTTGTCATTCATTGACAATAAAATTCGATTTCTTCTATACAAGTTGGTCAGTATCGCTTCGAATAATTCATCCTCCTGAATTCTGAACTATATTCACATTTAAATTTTTCTTGTAATTATTTAGTTAGGACGATGAAATATGTCCATAATTTTTGATAGATTGAAATTGTAAATTATATACAAAATAATATCATGGTTTAATTTATTTATGGTATGACACACTATATTCATCATTAGAGATTTGAATTTTAGTTCTTTACTGCATGTGCTCTATGTTGTATTATATTATTATACTTCTCTGTTAATAAACATTCTAGTTATTGGACAACATCAAATCTGTTTGATTTTAAGTACTCGCGTTTAATAAGAGAAAGGAAATTTTCTCTTTATGTATGTAATTTATTATTTAATTTTTTTATTTCACAACTTCTAAATACTCTAATTTAACCTCTTTCCACATGTATTTATTTATCTTTTCTATGTACACTGTTTTACAGTTTACAACCTAACCTTAGATTTAAACCTGATACTTGGGTTTAGATATTCTGAGTGTTGTTTTATTAACTTGTAATTGTCTATGTAACCATACAAATCAAATATGTCTACTATAATTGTTTTATGTTAAATACATCAGACTCTCTAAAAGAAATTTCTACATAATTTAATCATGCATAAAATTAAATTTCTTCCATAATTCCATCTAGTTTACTCGAATCATAAATCGATACCAATAGATAATTCTTAACTGTATTTCTCACTAAAATTCATAACAAATAATTGAATTACTTGTGAATACCAATTTTTGGTAAGACTATTTGCCACCCAACCTTGAGCTTTCTCTCCACAACTCCCCCTGAGCCGAGACCAATTCCTCAAAAGTGTAGACAACCTCTTGTCTACCCAGGAATGGGTGATTTAAGCTTTCTTTCCCTTCAACATGTTTTTGTAACTGTGTCCAGTTAATCAAAATGTCTTTTTTTTCCTTTTTTCCTAAGCTTCCCTTTTTTTTCTTCCACAAAAGTACTTTAAAACTAGATTTTTTCTCTTTCTAGTTTTATTTCACCTCTTCTCACTAACTTTCCACTTTACTAAGGTAGATTTTAGATTTTTATCTCCAATATAATATTTTAAATTTAAGTTACTTTCTCCAAGGATTTTCGGAGAATCTGGGAAAGTCTTTGGAATCTTATCCATCCTCATGGATTTGAAATCCTAGTCTCCATTTATACTCTAGTCTTTGCACAATAATTTAAATTCCACATTTATTAAATTAAAAACATAAATTATGTCCATAGTAACTTTTTCCTTTAAGTCAACTCAACCTTTAGGATTGTTCAACTGTCTAATAAAAACAGTAAAATTAGGGATATTAAAATCACTATCGAAAATATAATGGAAAATAAATGATCTTATCAATATTTACAGACTTTGATTAGGGTGGTAGTGAGAAAAATGCAGGAAGCACTATTGTTAGTTGTTTTAGTTTCGGATCTACTATAATCTCATGTTTCAGTCAAAAAAAAGATTTTTGATTTCAGTGGTGTTAAATTTGAATATGTTGTGAATTTGAGGCTAAAAAAGAAGCTATTTGGCTTGGGAAGCTTCTTACAAATTTATTTGGAGGATGTATCGATCCCACCGTGATATTTTGTGACAACCAAATTAACATAAGCATGAGTCAAGATCTTATGTTTCATGTTATTACGAACCACATTAATAATAAGTACCATTATATTATAAGTGTTTTACAATATGGGCTCGTAAAGCTACAATATATCTCAACGTATGAACATGTAGCCGATAATTTGAGTAAATCTCTTCCCAATAAGAAGCTTGAGTATTTGAGAAGAATGCTTGGATTTTTTTGTATTTCCTATTTGATTCAAAGGGAGATTTGATGAGTACCTTAGGATATATAAACCTTTACGATGGTACTTATAAGGTTTGTATATTTGAAAGTATCCTGGATGATACCTAGATCCCTTGATGGGTTGGTACCTTGGCAGGTAGCCTAGGTGGTTCCTAGATAGCTTAGTTCACAGCTAGATCCTTATTGAGTTAATTTCTTGGAAACTAACATATATGACACCTCGATCCCTATTAATTTGGTGTCCTCAGAGGGAGCCTACATGACACATTGATTATTGCTTATTTGGTGTCTTCGTAGGTAGCTTGGATGAAACCTTGATCCTTGTTTACATTGTTCCTTGGAAGATAGCCTAGATGTCACCTAGACCCCTATTGGGTTGGCACCTTGAAAGGTATCTTAGATGGTACCTAGATCTTTTAATGGGTTGATACCTTGGCAATTAGCCTAGATGGTATCAATATCTATAAAATTGTATATGATAATTGTGATACTCTTATTAGAACATTTCATCTAGAGGTCATCCTTGTAAAATTTGTAAAATTATGAATACCTCCCTAGTTTAGAGGGAGTTTCTAGAAATGTAACTATGTTTTTTTATCATAATTTTTATTTCATTAATATAATAATATTTATTTTAAAAATGAAAAAGATAAAAATAAAATTTGCGTTGAAGGATTTGTTTCATGCTCCTTTTATTTCTCATATAGGTCAAGTGTTCATCCTTGGTATTTCACCAAGAGTGTTGGAACTCCTATAGGCTACTCTACTTTACTTTAACAACCCAGGGTTTGTACAAATATGAGGTGAAAGTTCTATATACACAACATATGAATTCTACTCATGTAATCCTCTTCTGAGTCCTATGAAAGGTTGTTATTTCTAGGGTTTATTAATGAAGTATGTCACACTTATGATTTAGACAAAGAACTAAAAGTGACTAAAAAATATTACTCTATGAACCATCAAATGAATATTATGAAGCAAGAAAATACATCTAGCTATTTTCATAGGAAATAAGTCAGCAATTTAAACTATGGCAGGAAATAGAAGAAAACTAGGCATATTCATGAAGTAAATGGCTGAATTGAAATTGTAGAAAGAAGGCTAATATAAACACACATTGGTTAGCCAAATGGATAAGCACACACTCTCTAATTAATTCTTTAACTATCATGGTTTTAATCATTAACCTAATCATGACCTAATTATGGTTGTAAATGCACTATTTTCCAGCAAGGAGGAGAAGGCGCTAAGGTGGGTTAGGAAGGTTTTGAAATCATAGATGTAGGTATGAAGGTGTATTGATGGTTTTGGAAGGTCTAGATGATATTGATGATGGTTTATGGCCTTAAGGAGAGGCCCACTGGTGCTGCTACATGTTATTCTACAGGTTTCCTATAGTGCTATAGGAAATTCTGGAATTGCTACAAGGAATAGTCTGAGGAAAATCTGTGGAAAAAAAATATGAAGGAAATTGTAGGGGAGGTAGAATGAAGGTATACTTGGATGAATTAAAAGTTTCCAACAACTTGGCCAAGCTAAGAACCTCTTGAGAAGCCTGTATTGACTTCTAGGGTTGCTCACGGTGTGAAGGTGAAAATCTCAAAAACAGGACTGAATGAAATTTCATGGAAATAAGGCTAATGGTGGGTGAGAAATGAATCTAAGGGTGATGGTGAGGTCATCATTTGCTATGCTACTTGAATCTAAAAAAAAACGACCTATCCATGCAAGAAACATTGGAAAATATAGGATGAAGGAAATGGAAAAGATGAGTTAAATTTGGAAAAAAATTCTACTTAAGAATTCAAACAGAAATCTAACTCAGTATTCCAGACATGTTCATGAAACTACAACAACCTAACTATTCTTTCCAATAAATCATAAAATAAATACCAAATTTGGGTCTGTGGTGACGATCTGCCCTCCCCAAGATCCAATGAAAGAGATGAGTGAGGGAGGCTTGACACACAACTTTCTGAGTTTATAAGTTATTCTACCAACACTTATGCAAGCCTAACTACAACACATATAAAATGGAAGAAAACTAAAACAGTGAAATGAAATGTAAGAAAAATAACTAAAAGTCATAAATAAAACTAGATACAATGGCATAAAAATAAGCATGAATACGCAAGAGAGACTAAATCAAATGTATTGGGCCCTAAACCACAAGCCTAGCCCTCTGAAACTAAATAAATGAAGGAAAATATGAATACTCATCTTATTGCAGAAAATAGTCTCATTACATAATCATAAAAGTCTCAAAAACCTATTACAAGGGCTAAGATTCTATTAGCTTCCTTCAAATTCTGAATCATAATGAGATTTTCTCAACCCTGTTTAACCTAGAGGGTAGCTACCAACAGCTCCCTAAAAATTAGGTGATGTGTACTCTTTGAATACAAGAGATTTGGTGCACTTTATTTCCCACTTGCTTGGATTCCTTTGATTTCAATTTGTTTAAGGAAATATTGAGGATACTGTTGCTTCCTTTGGGATTTAAGGAGGTGGAATTTCCCCATAAAATATCTCGTTTCTCTCTACTCCGAGCATTAATTACAAAATATTCATCAAAACTGCAATATCTTTGTGATTATCATGCATTTAACCCATATTATGCATTCTATGTATGACAAGTGTTAATCACCATCTACACTAGCCACATAATACCATAATATAATTAAATGTGAGAAAGAGAGACTAATAAGGCTAAAAAGGTGACAATTAACCCCTCCAATTATACCTAATGATGGAGCTCATCATCATTCCCCCAAAAAATGGTTGCTCATCCTATGAGAAACTTAGTCCTCCTTTTTCATCTCTTTCAAAGCTTTAATGGACCCTCTGACTTCCCAAGGAAGAAGTGTGGGAGTCCCTTCAGGAAGGTAAAATCCATAATTATTTTCTTCTTCCTCCCATTATCTCTTCTACTCATCTTATTCTTTCCCATCAATTAGTCCCAACAGAAAAGGTGGATTGAGTTTCAAAGAAAGCCACTAAATATTTCTGGCTTGCATGGCCCTCTTATATACTGGTGCCCTTTTTATAACACTTCTCAAACCCTATCAGGTGTGGTATTCCATGTTTCTAAGAATGTGAGGGAGGCCATTCCATCTCCTTTGACTAGCCATTATGCATTCATCTCCCAAAAACCTAGAAACATCATCAAAATGGGCCATGGATTTTTCTTGTGTGCCGAGATAGGTTTCTACAAGTGAAGCATCATTTCCTATCTTGATATGGTTGTTCATGACTCCCCTAGGGCTGAATAGTTTTACCCAAATGTGTAGAGGCTCTTTGTTTTCTTTCCTCATTACCATCCTTATTTCTTGTGCTCTTGCTTCCTCATTAACCAGCTTTGAGTCTAGTTCCATCAACTACATGTCTCCCATTCGAGGGTTAGGGTCCCAAATGTTCAAGTTTGTCAACACAATATTGTGCATATAGAATTATTCCATATTTTCCTTCTCTTCCATACTTGACTAGTTGCAAAATTCAATGAATTGTCTGCAATTCTGAAAAGGTAAGGACCCATTAGAGGCTACTGTCTTGATTTCAAATAGGAGCCATTGTTCTTTGAGGTAGACTGCATAAGAGTCTGACGGGTATATTTGTTTAATGGCCTCCATGCACAAATCTGCCATGTTGGCCATTTGTTTGTACCTTTTCTAAATTTGATCTTGCAACCTTGTATTCTCTTGTTGAGCTTCCTCAAGATGCTCTTTCAACGTGGATTCTTGCAGCCTATTGTCAGACAAATCCCTTCCCAACTCAATGACCTTTTCCTCCATGACCCATATGTCATGCACATCTTTGGTTATAGAAATATTCATCCAATGATGATTGCATGCCCTATCATCTTCCAACTAATAGAATAAAGGTACTGTAAACCTTTAAGGAATCAACCTTCCCCCTTCAATAAATGTATAGTATGAGATGATATTTGGCTAAGGGCTAGGGTGTGACACTATTAATATATATCCGAGGATAGATTTTGGTGAGGTAGGCTCTTCCCTTTCATCTTTCTCTTCCTTCCCTTTTGCATCCTTTTCTTCATTTTGTACTTTTTCTACAAATTTTTGGGCATCTTGCCCACCCATGGGTGTATTTTATCCCTCATCCAATGATTCTTTCTCTGATTTTGGCCCTTCTATAGTTTCCTGTAGCAAACACAAAATTTCCTATAAAAAAATATCTTTTTCTTGTGCCAAACCCTCTCTTGCTTATTTTTCCCTTTTTTTCTGTCTTTTGAGGGTCTGTGGGGCTTGCTAAATGTGTAGGGGATGCCAACCTTGATAAATTTCTTCTTATTTAGGTCACATGGGTCCTCATAGGTCGAATAACCTCTTGAACCTTTCCTTATTATAACCCTATTTCATCATCCTTCTTGGGTGACTCGTTAATGGTAATAGGGCTTTTAATTGGAGTTTGTGGTTTCCCCTACCTCACCTTTTGGCTGTTCCTAGTCCTGAAATACATGGGTGTTTATCTCTTCCTATTTGATTTCATTGGTGTGCTTAAAGTGGATATGTTAGAAACCACTTCCTTCTATGTTATCTTAGGTGATATGCTGGTCTATTGAGGAGAGGTGTCAGTGACTGGCATAGGGTCCAATATTTCCTTTCTCCCTTGTCTTCTCTTCCTTATTCCCCTCATTTTCTTCCTTATCTATTTCATTTCCCTCTTTTTCTTTTTCCTTCCCTTCCTCTAGTTCTAATATATCCATGTTTTCTATTTCAACCTCCATCTCTTGTTCTTATTCCTCATCTTCAACTCCCCCCCTTCTTCTTCTTCTATCTCCCTCTCTCTAAGACTAGAGGCAGAGGTTTGTCCTATTTGGGTGGCTATGAAGGCTTTCCTATCCATGTCTATGACTGAGGACCAAGACACATGGAGGTTTAATATGGTTAGAGAATCACTCACTATCAGTTTGATGAGACCATGATGACCCAAATTTTGGTACTTCCTTTCCCTCACCTTTTTTCTCATGTCTATTGTTGAGTTCAAGAGGAAATGAGGGATGCTTAATATTTGTTCTAGAGGGATTTCTCCTTGAAATCTAAGTTTATTCAACAACCTAAAATGGTATCCATATAACACAGTAAGTATTCCTTCATAGGAAATGAATTTCATGATGTAGAATGCTACTTCATCCCAGGGGTATGGAAGCCTTTCTCTCCTCACTCCATTATTTTCATGAATGAACTCTTCTCCTGGAAGAAATAATATTTTCTTAGCTACAGTTCTTCGAATTCTATCTTCCTTAATCCACTTGAATCCTAAGGGAAAAGTGGTGATTCTCCTGATTATTTCAGGTGAATTTGTGATGGCTAGGCCTCTGACCATAGTGGTGGATCTCTCCTGTGAGTGGATTGCATAGCCATTGCAAAATATCAAGCTATCGCCTCATAAAAACCCTTGAGAAGCTCGAATAAGCCTATCCATTGGTGGTTCATGAAAATATCCATTACTTGAGGGTGCAGTCATATTATTTTGTTATCAGTGGGCTCCCTTATATTAAACCCCCCTCCCATTTTTATGGATGTGATAGGAACATGGTAAGATTGTATATGTTTTAGAGCTACTTGTGAAGAGGTCTTAGAGATTATGGTCTCAATAAAAATCATATTTAATCATTTAATTCCCAAACTATAACTGATTGTGTGTAAATTTCATGAAGAAATTGAAATTTTGGAGGGTGGAAACAAGTTACCTCTGTCCTATGGTGTTTTTTCTTGGGATATGGTGGCCTTAGGAATTAGTATCACCCAAGAGTGGCTATTGTTTTCCCTCCTTATCCCTGTTGATCTTCCTGTGCAGTTTCCTGTAGGACTTCATTTTTTCCCGTAGCATGAGGGAGCATGCAAGCTCGAACTTGATTCTCTTCTCTATAATGGATCATTTGACTTATTTTGCTCCAAGTTCTCTCGAAATTTTCAACAGAGTGGTTATAATAAGCCATATCTTACCTTTATGGCATTTTTAATTGAATTTGGAGCGGGGTGTAGACTTGTACTGGCCATGATTTTTTCTCTTTGGGACTATTCGTCCCAATCAAGTTAATCATTGCCCCAGCCTCAAAATCAACTCCTTTTCCTTATTAACTTTTCCTTGAATGATTTTACTTTCCCACGTGGTGTGCACACTTAAATTTTTCATCCAGTTTAACATTACGAAGGTGGACAGGTTAATTGGCCACCTTTTTTCCTTTCAAGTCTCTAAACCTCAACATTAAATAATTTCGATCATTATGAGTGAATAGCAAGAGGTGAAGGGCCATACCTAAGCCTACCTAGTGCTTGTGTGTTGCAAGCATGATTTTGTGCAAGGATCTAGAGTTTGGTGAAAACCATCGATATCTTTCTCTTGCTATGTTATTTTTATTTTTATTTTTATTTTCTTAATGAGCAACGTGTTTTCTAAGTGACCTTCTTAACGTATTTATTTGTATTTTGCTATTTAAGTTCCTTCATGGAGGTCCTAAGGTGCCTTGACTTGTGTGTTAACTCTCCTGGAGTGTGCTTATGGTCCTTTGAAGCCATCTTCATCAACTTATCTTCAGATTTTGACCTTGTTGTGCCATACATAGAATTGCTACACGAAACTTTCCAACTTCCTGCAGCAACCTTCTCTCTGCTTTGTGGGGCTCCATATTGATTAGACATGAAATTAAATGGTTTTTGGAGGTCAGGGATGCAGTGATGGAATTATTCGAGTGATGGATAAGAAATGGGAGAGGTCTGATTCCGAGGTATAAATGATCTAGCTACTAGTGGTGCAACATAGGGTCTAGAGAGTGAATCCTTGTGCATGGAGTAAAGTGAGGGTTAGGCGTGGTAGGTATAGGAAAAAAATAAATTTTCACGCTCTTTTTTATGTTTAAAAACCTTTTACTGATCTTCCTTTCTCATAAATAAGTTTCTTGTAGAATTTGCAGCGTTTCATGTAGTGTTACACGAATCTTGTAGCTGCTAGAGTTTCCTGTAGCAATTATAGTTAGGGAAAAAAATAGATTTTTCTTCCTAACCGTGAGGTGAAATGAATGAATGGGTGCATGCTATAGAGGTCCATGGAGTGTGTAATAAGAGAATAGGAATAAGTGAGGAAACATGCTCCTATGGATATAAAAACCATCTTTGATCAACAACCTAAAAAACAAAAACAAGTGAGTGCATAGGTATCATCTTTCTCTTTTTCTATTTGTTTCTTTTCTCTTTTCATATCTCTTTTTTTTTTTTGGAAGGGAGGTGGGATCTCCATAAAAGTTTTGAACACAGAATCCTTCCTTGGGTGCCTCCATGAGGTTTTCACCAAAGGATATTTTATTCTTTTTTTTTTCTCTAGGAATACCTAATGGAGGTTTTGAACCCTAGAGTTGGCATTGGGCACCTCAGAGAGGTTTTCACCCATGCCTCTTTATTTTTTCCTTTATTTTATTCCTTTTTCTAATGCAGGGGAGGCACTAGAAATAATGGTGTCTCCAATGACATACACCTCCTTGTTTATGGAATTTATAAATTCCGCCATAGATAGGGCCTTTTTGTAATGTTTTAGCCTATAAAAATTGACAAGCAGGGGAATCTCTTCCTCATCTATGGTCCTAACCTGAACAACACCATTATCATAGAATTTTTCCACTTTCTAAGGTCATAGCCATCTTGTCATCAGTTTTCCTTTGAAATCCTTGAACCTTGAGTCATACAAAACTGCCCAATATCTTTCTTAAAAGTTCTTCTCCTTAATGTTCTTCTCATGACAGACCTTCCTTTGCAGTTGAATCACTTCTGTGGGAAGGAGTGCTTGCATCCTGAACTCATCAAAACCATTTAATTGTAGCAATATTTCTTGTTGGTATTTTTTTATATCCAAGTCTAACTCAGATGCCATCCTAAAGTTATTGACCTCAAACCCAATTGAAAGCAAATATTTGTTCCCATAGACCGAGTCATAAGGAGCGAACCTTTTTTTTGTTTTCCAAGTAGTGTTGTATGCCAAGGTAGCTTCTACCAATCTATCCGCCCAATATTTTATGTTGCTTCTCATAACGTTGGTGAGAATATTCTCTGAGGCTCTATTGGTCACTTCCACTTGGCCATTTGCTTGAGGGCATTAGGCAGTGTAATTTTTATGATTTATCTTGTGCCTCCTCAGAATATTCTTAATAAGATGAGATGTGAATTTTTCCCCTTGACCAATGACTACCTCTTTGGGGTATCCAAATTTGTATAACATATTCTCTCACAAAAAATATGCTACCTTCCCTTCGATTTCTACGTTTACAACATTTGTTTTAGCCCAATTTGTCAGGTAGTCAGTGCAGACTATGATATACTTTTTATGCCCAAATTGTGCATCAATGGGTCCACTGAAATCCATGCCCCACTTGTCAAATGGCTCTAGAGCCACTTGAGGGTGCAAAGGTATCTCATCCCTCTGTGTATTTCTCCCCATCCTTTGACACTACTCACACTTGATTGTGTATCTTCTGGCATCCTGTTGAAGGGTAGGCTAATAGTAACCTTATTTCAAAGCTTTGAAGGTTGTCCTTTTTGCATAAATGTGGCCTCCACAAGGGCTATCATGACATGCAGAGAGGATGTCAAAAAAATATTCCTTCCTCACACATCTCCTGATAATTTGGTCAGGGCCTAGCTTGAAGAGATTTCCCCTGATCCAGGTGAAAGGGGTGCTTTTTCTTATGATATTTATCTTCTCCTTGGATGAATGGTTTGGAGGGAACCTTTCATCAACCAAGTAGTTATCTATGTTAGAAAACTATGGAGAGAGTGCTGAGATAGAAAATAGGTGTTGCTCTGGGAGTTGGTCATACACCATTCCCTCTTCATCTGTAGGTAGAGCTATAATGGATAAAAAAATTCGAACAACATTCTCCTTTCTAGGTTTATCGACAATGGGTAGGTCAAATTGTTGTAAAAATAACAACCATGTAACTATTCTAAAATTAACATCAGGTTTATTCATTAAATATTTGATGGCTGCATGGTCACTATGTACAAAGGTCTGATAACCAGTGATATAATGTCTAAATTAGTTTAAAGCATGGAAAATGGCTAATATTTCCTTCTCTATGACAATATAATTGATTTTAGCATTGGACAATTTCTTACTAATGAAGTATATTACATAAGGTAAATTTTCTTCTAACTACCCCAAGGCTGCCCCCACGGCTTTGTCTAATGCATCTGTGTTGATGTGGAAATGAAAAGCCCAATTTGGACATCAGAGAATGAGGGAAGTAGTTAACTTTCCCTTAATGAGCACAAAATCTTCTTGACATACACTAGACCAGGTAAAATCAGAGTCTTTCGAAAACAAACCAAATAATGGCGAAGCCAGCTTGTGGAAACATTTGATAAAACATCTGTAATAGCCAGTTAATCCTAAGAAACTCCTGACATATCTCTTCTTTTGAGGACCAGGTACCCTTTTTATGATGGTGATTTTGTTCGGGTCCACCTGTATTATTTCTTGGGAGATTAAGTGGGCCAATACTACTCTTGCTCTTTTCAAGAATTCACACTTTTCTGGGCACAGGGAAATATGCATCTTAATGCACCTTCTTAAAACTTTTCTTAGATTGGAGAGATCTTATTAGAGGTCATCCCTATAGGGTGTGAAATCATCCATGTATATTTAAACCATGTCATGGACTAGCTTAGAGAATATGCTCAAGGCATATCTTTAGAAGGTAGTTGGGGCATTGCACAACCCAAAGGGTAGGAATATGTAAGCGAATGTACCCCAAGGAAATGTGAAAGTAGTCTTGTCCTGGTCTTTAGGGATAATTTAGATCTGGTTATACCCAGTGAACCCATCTAAGAAATAAAATAATGTCTTTCCTGCAAGGCCATCGAGGTCTTGATCTATAAAGGGAAAGGGTAAATGGTCCTTTTTGGTGGCCTTTTTTAGTTCCCGATAATCAACAAATATTCTCCATTTTACATTCTTCTTTGGGACTAGATCAAGAGGAGATACTGACTCACTTTCTAATATAGGATAAATGAAACCTCCATCTAGCAATTTATGCAGTTCTTCCTTGACCATGTATTTTAGAGCTGGTTTCATCCTTCTCTGGGATTAGCGCATAGGCTTTCACCCCTCTTTAATTTAGATATGATGTGTGAACACCAAGGGATGCACCCCGTTCATGTCCTTGTAGTCCCAAGCAAATGCATCACATTTTTCCTTCAAAAGCTGGCATAGTTTCTCTTCTTCTCTTTCTTAGAGAGATGAGTTATTTTTCAGATATTTGGATGGGAAAAATTCCACAACCTTGGTGGTTTCAGAGGTTGAATCAATTGATTTCAGTTCCATTGAAGGATGGATTTCAGATTCTTCGACTAGTTTTTTAAGCGGGCCATCACTGGGGGACTGGTTCTGAATGATTTGGTCAATGAATTCATCTTCATTAAGCTGCCCCCCTCTAAGAACAATATATGTGGTACAAATGGGGTAGGGTGTATTGTTGTATACTTCATATTCTTCTTCTTCATCCTCCAACCATAAAAGTGGGTCATGGTCAATGGAAGGCTAGGCTGGAGGATATAATACCAGCTGTTTAGAAAAATTCCCATTCTTAATAGGCATGTTTCCGACTTGACAATTGATATAAACATCGGCAATGGCTTACCAAGGTCTCCCTAAAATGAGATGATACACATTAAACTTGGTTTTTGGCTGGAGGACCAGGAAATATGTAGCATACTCCCAAGAATCAATTGGAATAATAACATCCTTAACAATTTCTTCCGGAGTTACTATGGACTGATCTTCAAGTTGGAGAACTATTGTGGTTTTCCTCAAAGTTCCTTGGAGGTTGAGTTTAAGCATAGTTTCCCCAGTCAATACAATGATGACAACCCCGAGATCAATCAGAGTATTGGGGACTATGACATCATCTATGTGTACATCTACAACTGGACTACCAAGGTCTAGGTACTTTGGGAAGATCACTCTTCCCAACATTAAGTCAAACAACTGTCCTACTACATTGATGGTGGGGGTATATTTCTTCTTTCTCCAAGGTTTCTTGAATAACTCTTCCTTGATGATCTTATTGTAAATAGGGAAATCCTTAATGTCCTGGAGAAGGGGTATTTTTACAGACATATTTTTTAGTTCTCCCATAAGTTCGGTCTCCTCTACGGTGTGATGGTTAGAGTGGATAAAGTGCTAAAGAAAGAGAGGTCGTTGGATCTGAGTGTTTCTTTCTTCATTTTCCTCGTCAACCTCTATAGGTGGATCTAGAGGATGGTTGTCTGGTAGTACTCTTCCTGACCTGAGATTAATATTTGTATCTCCATAGCACATTCTAGATAGGATGTCTCTCCACTATATAAACCTGTCATGCATGTTTGTTGTTTGGTTTGGGATTGGGAAGTGCGAGAATTTGAGGTAGCTTTGGTGGAGCAGAATGAGTAATATGAGGCTAAGGTTGGGGTGGAGGAATTAGAGTAGGTGGTTGATTATGTTGAGGCCTCCACCTTTCTGATCATTTCTTCCACTGAGGTGGTTTAGGAACATACTTGGTTGGTTCACTGGTTGAGGATGATATGGAGGGTTATAAAGCTAAGTAGGAGGTGTAGGCCATGATGGAGGAGTGGCAGTGTACCAATATTTCATAGATGCATTATGATTGTTGTGATAATAGGAATCAGGTGCACCTTTCATACCATTCTCATATGACCGAGGGCCTTGAGGCCTTCTCTTGTTGATGAAACCCCACATTGATATAAAAATTTGAGTCTAGGTAAGGAGGGACACTTATATGTGGCATGATTATCTTCACAAAGAAATCAAACCTCTATGACATTTAATGGACAGTCATTCTAAGGGTGCCTTTTAGTACATCTAGGGTAGAATATAGCCATGGGTATTTCCACTTCCTCTTTCTTCCTATGATCTCCACTGTGTCCATTTGAAGAGAAAAGGTGTGCAACATCTTACTCTTGAAGTCCTCCAACATATTTCCAATCTCATGCTTGAAGGAGGGGGAATAGAAAGGGGTATTGGTCATACTTTGGCTAGCTCTTCCTTACTTCCTAGCTACCCTAGAATGGTTCTTGAAGACAGATTTGATTGTCTCATAAGGAGATGGTAGCTATCTCCTCTTGATAACATATTGAGGATTTATATCACCTCCTCCATGATCCCTTAGAGAAGTACACATCTAAGTGATTCGGGTTCAAGGGTGTAGTTGGATATTTTTTAACTTAACTGTAATCTCTCTTAATAGTCCTCGAGGGATTCATTAGGCCCTAGAGTCATCCTGAGTATTTTCTCTTTAGTTTTCTTGGACCTACAGTAGTCCCTATAATTTTTTTTAAGGCCTCTTGCATTTGTGACCAGGTAGTGATCTGGTTCCAAGGCAGACCCATGAACTAGCGTAAGGCTGCATCCTTAAGGGTAGATGGGAGTAGTTTCAACATTCGATCATCTGAGGCATAGTCATAGGTACTACAGACAACATAAAATTGAAACATGAATCTATCAGGGGTCTTTGAGGTAGGTCATTGGAAAGGTGTAAGGGATGAGGGGCTGATGTTCTTCATCTTAGTTTCCCCATCAATCTCTCTAATTGGAAATACTCCCTAGGATTTATTCTCAACCATGGCGTGAATAGGTGAAGAAGGTCCCCTTGGTGAAACAAGTTCTTATTCTTCTCTAATAGTTTCTTCAAAATTTTCAAAAGGCTCACCTATGGTGTGTTCAACCTCACATTCATTGAACAAGAGTGAAGGGTGACAATGTGGGATGTGGGGATTTTTGGTAAAAAAAAATTCTTTAGTATCCCTACTCTTACGAGGCATGAAAATAATAATTTTTTTTTGATATTTTTGAGACAATGTGTAAAATTAAAGAAGAAAGAATGTTAAAACATAATCAAAGCTTCCACTAGACACCTCCCGGGCAACGACGTGAAAAAGTGGTGAGCCCTGGTATTGTACCAAGAGTGTTGCAACTCTCAGAGGCTACTCTACTTTACTTTATCAACCTGGGGTTCATATAAATTTGGAGGTCACAGTGCTATATACACAATAGATGCATTCTACTCATGTCATCCTCTTCTGAGTCCTATGAAAGGGAGCTATTTCTAGGGTTTCTGAGTGAAGTCTGTCACACTTCTGATTTAGACCTAGAACTACAAGTGACTCAAAACCATTACTCTATGAAAAATAAAATGAATATTTTGAAGAAAGAAAATACATCTAGCTATTCTACAAGGAAATAAAATTGCAATTAAAACTATGGCAAGAAATAGAAGAAAACTAGGCATCTTCATGAAGTAAATGGTTGAATTGAAATTGAAAAAAGAAGGATAATCTACTCACACACTTCTGATCCAAATGGATAAAAACACTCTGTCGACTTCATGCTTTAACTATCATGCTTTTAATCATGCATCTAATCATGACGTAATTATGCTTGTAAATGCACTGTTTTGCAACAAGGAAGAGAAGGTGCTAAGGTGGCCTTGGAAGGTTCTGAACACATGGATGCAGGGATGAACATATCTTGATGGTTTCTAGGATTAATGAGAGGCTCACTAGTGATACTACATGTTCTATTATACGTTTCCTGTAGTGATACAAGAAAGTCTTGAATTTATACAGGAAACAATCTGAGGGAAATATGAGGCCAAAAATGATGAAGTGTAGGGAAGGTGGAGTTAAGTTGTACTTGGATAAAATGAAGGTGGCCAACACCTTTTCCAAACTTAGAACCTCTTGAGAATCCCATCTTGCACTTCTAGGGTTGCTCACGGTGTGAAGGTGAAAATCTCAAAAAAAGGGGTGAAGGTGATTTGATGGAAAGAAGGATGATGATGGGTGATAAATGAAGCTAAGGGTGTTGGTGAAGTCCTCCTTTGTTATCCTACTTGAAACTACAAGAAAACTACATGTTCATGCAAAAAGCTTTGGAAAATATAAGATGAAGTAAATACAAAGATGAGATGAATTTGGGAAAAAAATCTACTTAAGCATTCAAATAGACATATAACTCACTATTCTAGACATGTTCATGACACTATAGCAAGCTAAATATTCTTTCCAAGAAATCATAAAATAAAGAGAAAATTTGGGCATGTGGTGAAGATCTCCCCTCCTGAAGATCCAATGAAAGAGATGAGAGAGGGAGGCTTGACACACAACTTAATGATTTTATAAGCTATTCTACCAATATTTATGCAATATTAACTACAACAGAGACAAAATGGAAGACAACTAAAATAGTGGGTTGAAATGTAAGAAAACTAACTAAAACTCATAAAGAAAAATAGCTACAATGGCATAAAAATAAGGATGAATGGATTGGGTCTTAACCCACAAGCCTATCCCTCTGAAACTAAATCAGTGAAGGACAATACGAATAATCATCTTATTGCAAAAAATAGTCTCATTACATAATCATAAAAGTATCAAAAACCTATTACAAGAGCTAAGAGTATATTAGCTTCGTTCAAATTTTGAATCCCAATGAGATCTTGCTCAGCCCTATTTAACCTAGAGGGTAGCTACCAAAAACTCTTGGAAAAGTAGGTGATGTGTCTTCTTTGATTGCAAGAGAATTGGAGCTTTAGTGCACTTGATCTCCCATTTTCTTGGTTGCCTTTGATTTCAAGTTGTTGGAGGGAACCTCAAGGATCCCTTCGCTGCCTTTGGGAGTTAAGGAGGTGGAAAACCACCCTAGAATCTGTCCTTGTTTTCTACTATGATATTTAATTGCAAAATAGTCATCGAAAGTGAAATATCTTCGTGATTATCCTACATTTAATCCATATTAGGCATTTGAAGTATGACAAGACTTAATCAGAATCTACACTAGCATCATAAGACCATAATGTAATTAAGTGCAAGAAGGAGAGACTAATAAGGCTATAAAGGTGACAACAAACCCCTCCAGTTATACCTAATGAAGGATCTCATCATCAAGCATTTTCTTCAAGCTTCTTGGGGTCATTGACTCATTTGAGTCTTTTTCATATGTATAAGACTATTATGAAAAAACATTATCAAGAAAGAAATATTATTTTTGAGTTTAAAGTGTCCTTTTTGGATTACCAACACCGATTTGTCCCTACCAGTGAAGTCACCCAAGAAAATTCACATTCCTCATTTGAAAAAGGTATTAAAAGGGAGAGAATTCAACCTATTTGGAATCCAATCCAAAATCAAGTTTGATCCACACCAAAAACAAAAGGAAAAAAGGCAAGAAAAACCAAGGAGAAAGAAAGAGCATCTTAGAAAATAAGAAAACACTATTTCTTGACCTAATTAAGTTGACATATACAATTTTTTCTAGGTTTTATTCTAACGCTATAGTATAAAGTTGTAGGCTGAGAGTTGTAGCATTTAAGTCATAGGCTGAGACCTTGAAAGTTGCATAAAAAAATACATTTTTACCTTCTTTAACTTGGATAGACTTTGAATATTTTGGAGAAGATACTTTGGAGGGTCGAATTGGTGTTTTTTTTTGGTGTTTTGTCTTTCTTTTTTGGTGTTTAGATAAATAATACATGTGGAAGGAAAGAAATATATGTTACTATACAATAACTAGAAGATGTATTGAAACACATAAATTATTTAATTAACTCGAAAGTCTACCAATGTCATATATCATAAAATACATTCAGTGAAGAAATATAATTCAAAATTAGGATGATGAATTCATCGTATCATAACTGCCATAATTTAAACAATGATATTATTATGCATATAAATTACAATTTAAATCTTTCATAAATTGCAGACATAGTCCATGGTCCTAACTAAATAGTTACGATAGAATTATAAATGTGAATATAGTTGAGAATTCAATATGATGAATTCTTCAAAGTGATATGGACCAATTTATATAGAAGAAATCAACTTCTACTATTAATGAATGGCATAATGATTTGCCCAAAATTGATAGAATTATAAATTAAACTATAAAATTGTGCATTGAAGGATGTCGAGTACCTACAGATACAATTATACACATGAATTAGTATGTGTATAGATGTCCTTAAAATTATGTAAATAAATTAATATATAAATCTACGACAAGGGTAAGTAAATCTGGAAAATTTACCTTACTGTACTATGTTAAATAGTGACAGTAAAACTGCACATAAATATGAGAAAAATGCTTAAGTGCAAGAATTAAATTAAACAGAAGAGGAAAAGGAAATTAATCTGACGAGAAAGAAAGTGAGTACCTTTAGTCTCATCGACAGAGTGCATATTAAAACTCTGAGAAGCTATGAATAATTGATCATTTGTTCCTGTACAATTAATGATTTTATCATTTTAAGAGAAATTAATAAAATCCTAAAATTATTGCAAATTATTCTTAACAGATATCTAAATTTAAAATTTGACAATTTCACACGGATTGCAAGTCTATAATATACTCTGATATTAAATTTATAAAATAGTAATTAATTTTAAAGGTCAACTTCAAAAAAATGGGGATGTTATGTAGAACATTAACGATACATATTAACTCAAAATTCCTCATGAGGGAACTAGGGTTTCTAAGTTAAAAATTAAAATCAAATTTACTTCAAGAAAAATGATCATTCCAAAATTATAGGAATTCAGGGAGAATTGGTCTAAGTCACCAGTAAAGAATATCTAAAAATTTTACCGACATTTCATTTGAAATTACAAATACAGTGACAGTGAAGACATGAATACCTTTAAATATCATTACAATATGAACAACAATTTATATACAATCTCTATAATATTTACATTGGAGAGGAAATGAAAACTTTTGAAAACCCAATAGTAAAATTCTCTTTAACGAGAAATTCGAATAATAATATACAAAGATTGTCTTGATAAGCAAAGGAAAACCCCATACGTCTATTGTGGAAGGGTGAGATGACTGAGATTAACGTTGGTTCCTTAGATTCAATTTGGGAAAAATTTGAAGTTGAATAATTACATTTCATATTCATTGAAAATCCAATAATTAATTCTAATAAAACGTTGTAAACCCATACTATTTTGGAAATTAGATAACGTTACGAATGCACAGGTCAAAATACCAGAGAAATCAGACACATGAGAGGCACTATGATGCCACAAGGAAGAATAATGGAGTAGAAATGAAATGTAGAGAAGTATACTCTAGAGAAAATTCTCAACGATATAATTATAGAATGAAAATGAAATACTGGAGAAATTACAAAAACAGCTTATGAGAGAAAAGAAGAATTATCAAACTGAGTTTTAACTACCAGCGTAACATTTCAAATTATTGTGAAAATGAAGAGGTATATGCCGGATTAAATCCTCAGCTACATCATTACACCAATGAGAAAGTAATATGCTAGTCATGATTTAAACCAAAATTTAGAGAGAAATAATAAATTACAACTAAGATTTAATTTCATACTAAGTCTGCAAGTAAATGAGAGGTAAGAAATAAAATAGTAATAAAAATGTATAAATAAAATTTCAGTTATTACCATAAGAAGAATTTGAAAGTAGTAGGCAAACAAGGATTGCGTTAAGGGTTTATAATTTCGTACCTATTCCTGGAAGAAGAGGAAATTACCTCATTAACTCCAGAATTGTTGAAGAGAGACAGATTAAAAACCTCAAATAGAATGAAACCCTAGAAAGTGAGAATGTACCATTAGTTGGAAATCAAACCAGAATGGAACAAAATAAATTTTACAGAGGCATAGCTATCATACGATGGAAAATCATTAAAATTTACCCATATTGTCTGAAGGGAAGGTATGCCTCTGAAGGTCACACATAGTTGTCAAGCATGAGATTGAATACATAATAATATACGACAAAAATATGGACTGAGAGGAAACATTAAAAAATTGATGGGATGCGTGGTAAACCAACGAACAGGGTTTCCAGAAAACCAGAGCCGAACGACCAAATTTCCCAAATGAAAATGAAAAACCATAATAGGGTTAGGTCTTTGTAGTTACCGCAGTAGGGATATGATCCCATCTTGACTATCAACATGGAAATGATCTTAGATAGTAGAGGATAGAAAAAATATCCAGAGCAATGTGATCTTAGACTACAATCATAAATATGGAAATCTTGAAAATAAAAACGTATTAAAACCTATGACCTGGAGATGTATGGATCTTAAATTAAAATCCCCAAACATGTTAATGCATATCATTATATTAAATTAGGACTGGTGTATTCCTATGTTATACATTGTTAATTTCATATGTATATCACTATCATAATTTAAAACTGGCTGAGTAATATGTTACACTATGATAACATGGTATACGTTTAAATAAATAAAAACCCAACACTATTACTATAAATTGACAACCTTATGAAGAAGTCCCTGAGTACTAAATGTGGAAGGGAAAAATTATTAAACATGTATAGTATTACTTCCCTTTCTAATTCATAAATCATTAAGTCTGGTATAGTATGTCATACATTCGAAAATTCAATAAGTAGATTTTAGAAAAGGGTTATTTTATTAGGGCTCTATGGTACATTAGAGGCATTATTTAATCCTTTGAAATGGTTTATGTATACACCTTTACTTTATAAAAAAAGTATACATATCAAATGATGGAATTTGATAGTATAATTAATGTTTATTAAAATAGTGTGTTAAGGGTGACATATAGTGGAGAAGTGGAATAATTGATGAAAGTGGATGGGAATAAAAGTATACATTCTAAGGATAAAATCAAGGGTTCGGTTACCATATTATGTGAGAGTAGTATAAATTGTTAAGGACATAATCAAATAGAAAATCATAAATTCTATCAAAATAATAAGGCGGTGATAAACTGTCTTCAAGCACAGTCACTAATGAAACTGAAGTATGAATTCGTTAATAAAGTAAAGGAGTATGAATACCCAAAAAGAATTATGTAATTGCGAAGGAAATTCTTATAACATAAAATAGAAAGAAAGAGTTTCGTAAAATGGTGACGAATTACATTAATTTCCTTGACGATAAATTAGTAATTATGCGAAAAAATAAATTGTGGTAAGTGGAGTTGTTACACTCTCATTGAGAGTGTCTATCTTGTGTCTCATGTTTTTATGATAGTCATACATTTTGAATTAGTAATTTCTTCATGAAAGAATAAATAATAAAAAATATTTAAAGCCCAACATATAATCAGAAGTAATGATCAAGAAAAGAGGAATCAAAACGTTAATTTATTTACAAATTGATTTCTCAACATGTGAAATATTTTATTCATAGAATTCTATAAGGGAGAAACATTTATTTGTTTTAGTTTTGTTTATTATTATGTAATATTTATTATTAGTGTTTTTTTCATTGAGCTAGAAACTAGTTACTAAAGCAAGTTTTTTATTTAGGGGAGTTACAAAAATTCAATGGGAAACTACCTCCCACAAGTAAATAAATAATGTATTTTATCATTAGAAGGGAGTATTTTAGATATTAGGGGATGGTAGGCTTGGGTGATAGAAATTTATTTTGAAGCTATAACGTACTTTCTCTCATGGTATTTTACATTGTTATTGTGAGAGTTTATTTGTGTTATCATAATTTTTTTTTTATTCTCTCTATGTGTTATTGATTTTTAAAGGTTTATACTTACTAGTAAAATATGAAATATTTCTAATTTGACTTGACTATACAATGAATTTGTTAGCCCCAACAACTACCCAAGGCTAAGAATGGTGGTCGAATGAGGTAACCTCAAACCGCTTTGACCTGCTATCTAGCCCTACTAGGATGAGAGGGCTCACTCCGTGAGATATCTCAATCAATTGAGATGCTTGGATATCAATCAGAGTCTTATGATAGATATTATGCTCAATGGTTTTGAAATTTTGAAGGTATGATACTGGATCAGGGAAGGAGCTACTGTAGCTAGGTTTAAAATAAAAAAGGGATACAACACAACCAAAAATAGGAGCAATGTAGCAATAACTTGATGATGGATTTGGGAAATTTACTTGATGTAGTGTAGGCTTGAATAAGTATGTAGGTCCTCATGAGCATGTTGACCATGAATTCACCATTCTGGAAGACATAAACAGAAAATGATATTTCCAAACAAAATAGAGCTTTTAAACAAGAATTTTGTATGTTAGCCTTATGGAAAATCACTCATGAAATGGAGGATGGAAGATCAGAATATGGCATGTATAAAAATCATACAAAACCATAATACAAGAAACACAACATCAAAAATTTATTACAGAAGAATTTCTAAAATATATCTGCAACTTGTTCCTTTGATTAATGAAAATGGTGAAATAAAAGCTACAATACTCTCGATCTCTGATGTCCCAACATATAACCTTTGATTACTTTGAGTATAAAAATGCATGAAAAATGAAGGTCCTACCTCCAAAGGGTACAAAAATTGATAACAAATTGAATGCCAAATACAAAAAAAACTGCATAAGTATAAATATATCATATATTAAAATGTTGAGCCTAGTCTTGTTTCCCTTGAAAATTATGACCAAGTGTTGTAGTTGTGCAATAAAAGTGTAAAACTATTTTCCTCTCAGACACCAACATTATTGTCTACATGTTAGAAATTAAAGTCTTGACCTGCACCATGTTCACATTTCCCGCATCTACACTAAAAGTCAGAGAAGACCTTAAGAAAAAGGTCTGTTAAAATAAACAACAATGATCTCACTATATCGTACAATCACAGAGTATAGCTGTAGAAGAATCCATGCTTCAAAATCATATAATTAATAATAACATTCAAATTGGGATAGCTCTCAAAACAACACCATTCACGGCATCACAAATTTCTTCCCTTCGGTTATATGAGACACATCAAGGAGGAAAAATACCACATAGCCATTAAGAGAACCAAGATATAACATGAAATGATTTTAGTAACACACTATCTCCCTCAGCCACGGCTAATAGCTATAGGCTGATGCCTTTGACGTGCACCGTCTGGTCGTCTAGAACCTTCCCATCCTCCCCGACCAATTGGCATTATATTTGGTATACCTGAATTTTTTTGGGGACCAATTAATTGGTTGTGCAGCGTCCATAGATAAATCCTCTTCATCTCACTCATTGTATTCGACAACCAGTCTCTTGATGTCCCGTTTCTCTTCGAGTTCAACAACTTCTTTCTGTTTTGTACTTTGCACAAGAGATCATCCCCTTGGAATATACAATTGCTTGTTTTGCTGCTTGTTAAATTTCTTCACAAGAACTAAAAAATAGACATTGTTTCCATTTTTTTATTCATCTAAAACCTCATATCCACTTTATATCTCAATTATTCTGCTTTTCTCTTTGAATCCTTCAAAAAGATTCATGGGAATTTCCATGTTTAGCACAGGACTTGCCGGCATTTCTAATTTCCTAGAATCTAAAATATCTTGGATAACAACCCTTAACTCACGCTCAAATTCAACATGCTCCACTGGATAAATGTCCATTATTTTATTTTGTCTTACATACACATTTTTTTCTTCTTTAGAGGCCACAGGTTATCACTACAAGGAAAAGACCCTCTAGTAGAGGTTATAAAGGTGGTTTTTAGTGTTATAAAATTGGCCAAAATTGTCAAAAAAAATTTGCCACAACATCCATTTATGGTTACGGAGGTTTTCGCAGAGATTTAAATAGAAATTCAACACAATTAAAAAAACTAGGCAATCATAGGTTATTATAGATGTCTTTTTCATTGGTGTGCTACTAAGGTTACAACACATCGGTGCGTGCCATCTAGACGGTGGCCCCGAGGCGGTCAAAGGTTCCTGCACCGGGCCATCAAGGTATAAAACTGCACCAGGCGTAGTGTTGGTAATACAACGCATGGGGCCGTACCAATTGGTCTTGGGTTTTTTGCGGTGCCCATGGGTCATCTCAACACAATGGTACATAGACTTATAGAAACGCGCTGATGCGCCATATCAGAAAAATGCACTGATATTTATAATTGGTATTAGTATTTGTGGGGTGCCCATACGTCATACAAATGCACCGGTGCGTAGTCTCACATAAAAGCACCGGTGCATAGTATCACACAAACACACCGAGATTTTTAATTGGTTTTGGTATTTGTGCAGTGCCCATAGGTCGTAGAAATGCACCGGTGTGCTGCAACATACAGACGCACCAATGTTCGTTTTGTATTTTTTAGAAACATTGACCTGTGACAGTGCAATTATTGTGATTTTTCTAAATTCATCATTCATCAAAAGTCAACACATCTTATAACAATATTCATGTTAATTAAATTTTTATTAATGCATTTGAAGGTGATTTTTGTATTAATTTGTTATATCATATCATAATTATTGTGATTTTTAAAATTACATTATTCATCGACAGTCGACACATATATATATTATAACAATATTCATATAAATTAATATTTTGTTAGTGCATTTGAGAACGAAAATGGAGAACACAATAAAATAAGTTAAAACACAGACACACACACACACACACATATATAAGACAATATTTGCAATACAAAATGGGACAGTTATTGGTATCCCTTTGCCTTTCAATTGGGACACTATGTCCATTACATTAAACAAAATGTTTGATTTCATAGACAAATATTTCAAAAAATACATCGCCTTGCTTTGATATCCAAACATAGTGATCATAATTCTTCGCTTGAACTGTTGTCACTGCTAGAGCTACTTCCATGACTTGGCTTATTTTCAGGAATGTTTTGTTCATGATGTTGATTGTTTTCTTCTTCTTCACCTTCCATCTACAAACATAAAAATAAACTGAAATAAGTGTATATACATTGGTGATAATAATGAAAATTGCAATATTAAATAATATACATCAAGGTAAATCGAAAAGAGAAATGATGTACCATAGCAACAATTGAATCATAAATTATACACATTCTTTCAAAACTATGTACCATGCCATATTTCAAAATTTTATCTATTGGCATAGTTCCATACTTTGTTTCCTCCAAGTTTTATACCCCATAACAAATCATATATTTAATATAAAAAATGTGTTTGTTCTATTAATTATAGACGAAGCTAAGTAAAACAATATTGATAGATGCTTACAAATTCCACAATTAATTTATGATATGCCAACATACATTCACAACCCATATTTCACCCAATTTCAATCAATTCGTGTGATGGTTCTTATTTGTATGTTAACACCTGTTTGAAGACATTCAATGATGATTTTTGTAAAACAACTTAAAAAATACAAAAATAAAATCTAGTTAAGTTGTTATAAGGAAGTAACAATTACTCACAAACTTATATATAAACCATTTTCTTCCTTTTCATCATGTTTTATATGTTGAATGGGTTCCATTTTATTTTCTTTTCTGCAAGAAAGTTCTTGAAAATTAATATTTAATGCAAATTTATTTATTTATTGTACCTAATGATCAAATAATTCAATGATTACATATTACATTTGAGGCACATTGTTGTTGAGATGGATCCTACTACGATGAAATTTTGTCCATTTCTTTGACCGTCTCCTTGTACGCCATTTTGGACATTCATACTGGCATATTTTTTATATGAGCTCATTCATCTTTTGAGATTTTCATAATCTTCCTGAAAATGTAACATGAAAATAAACTCTCTAATTTTTGTATTGATATATGAAAAGTTAATATAACAAAAGTGATATTTATAAATAATTCTAGACAAAAAATTAGAGGAATATTACTTTTTCATTCCTTCCTTTTTTTTGTTGTACAATTTTCCTATTAAAAGTCTGATATGTATCAATGACCAAGTCTCTGGAAACTCTTCCTATAGTTTAGATAAAATTTGGTTCTTGCAATCATTGGATTGGTTTTTGTATTTTAAGTGGAAAGAACATCTATACATTCGTTCCACTAGATCGCTCAGACTTTTGTAAAAGTTTTCCCCCTTTCGTTAACCTTCAGCACCACTCCAGATGAGCTAAGGAGCAATTCATTTTCATTTGGATGTTCTATTTTTTTTCTTTTCTTAGAACAATATTCCTTTTCTAAGTTGTTGGTCCCTGTAGAACATTAAACAAATGTGAATTAATATATTGTTTGACACATGTTATATAATAATTTTAAGTATATTATTAATGAAAAATAAAAAAAGAAACTCATAATGGATCGATAGTATTTTTTCATTCATCTAATTCATACTTTTGCAATTTTTTCATAAAGCTTTTAATCTCTTTTGGTCCTAGATCAGAAATAATCTTATAGAGCTTCATCATTTTGTGGCTCTGCATGATACACGGTAAACAATACATATTATTTAAACTTACATATAGTTCAAAAATTATATTTTTTGTAAAGAATTTACAAAGAACTTGCCTTTTTTTCTTTTCTTGATGTGTTTTCAGTGTTTTTGTTACTTGATCTCTTGTTATTCATTTATTGGTCAATCTAAAACCTGTACCATATCATTCATTAATATATTTATAAATAAGTTTTCAAATTTTCAGGTAAAGAAAAAAATCTCAAGAAACCAGTGTGCCTTTCATGATGTACACACCGATGACGGTGCGTGGGGGTATTATAAATGCATCGCACAAACAATGTAATAGACCGTACGATGTTGTCCTCGTAACATAGTGCACTAGTGCTCTATTTTAGATATGGCGCACTAATTTTAAAAATTTGTTTTTAATTTTTTTATTACACAGTACTTGCACGGTGCACTGTATAATACAGCGCACTAGTGCACTCAGTTACAGAGGGTGCACTGATAAAAAAAAAATCCATTTTTTTCAAAAATTCACGTAAGGGAAGACATGGATTGGGATCCGACTATGCAAGTCGTCCTGTGGGTTGGATGTTAATATAAAATGAAAATCCCTAATTCTGAAATCACATAAATAGGGAGAAGAAAGGGCAGAAACAAATAAAATGAAAGGTTTAGGGTAAAAATCGATAAAACTGTAGAAAAATGAAAAAAGATTAAAAAAAAGTACAAAAAATAGTCAAATTTAATCACGAGATCATTTGAAATTCTATGCTATAGGGTTTGAATCACTATAGGTTTGGATTTTGATTGTCTAAATACTTTTGTTCGAACGTATTTCGCTGCTCCACAATGCTCTCGTGCTCTCTTGCTCCAAGTATGTCTCCTGCAAATCTCTCACTAAAAAGTTTAGCAAAAATAGTGAAATAATGAAAAGTGTTTAGTATTTAAAGAATTGTTTTATGAAATTAGATTTTTGAAAATATTTTGCCGCCAATTTTTCAATTTTCCGTTTTTTTCTTTTAGTTAAAGAAAATAGAATTGTGTTTTTTTATTTGCGTTTATTCATCACAGGTGCATCACTTAATAGCACCAAACTGGTGCGTCCATTGGTAACAAGGCACCAATGCGTAGTAACCAAAACATACCAGTGCGTAGTAACTAGAACGCACTCGTGCGGTTATCTGTACATTAGCACCGATTTATGGTTGAGGCACCGAAATTACTTTTACGTGTGTACACCAAAATTAGACATGTTGGAAATATACATTTGGATGTGAAAAACTTTGGGCCATTTCTTTTCAAAACTACACTTCTTCTTTCAGAAAAAGAAACTTGAACCTTTCCATAACCTGCAACAAGAAAAGGTGCCGCATGATTTGCTTGCTCATTTGTAAGTTCCTCCTCCATCTTGGCATCCAATTTCCTCTTTTCTCCTTCATGCTTTCTATCTTGATCTTAACAAAATTTATACAATCTCCTTTTTACGAGAAACTGACCTTGAATGTTCTGGGAGCAATGATAATGAGTCCTTCATTCTACATTTGTTAGAAGAAGAAGACTGATTTTCGAATAGATGATGCAGTTATTACATGTGGAGGAAATGGCTTCCTGTAGAAAATGAGTATAGGGTTGAGAAAAGGAAAAACATTGCAAAATGGGCTATTACATTAGCTTTTCCAATGGGAAACTTATTTGCAGGTGGAAATGTGGTAGCTACAGGTATCTATGCTTTTCTTGCCACATAAATGGTCACTGGATTTCCATTTATAATACAAGCAGCCTTTTTACTAGTTTCATCAAGAGACAACATCATTTTCAATAACAAATGGAACCAGGGAATCCTTATGTGTATCCCATTCACATTTTGTTCGACATTTCGTTCTTCGATAAGTGCTAATTCACCTATATTTTCAAAAAAATTGATTTTTGGGTACCTTCCATGTGATATTCCTTGTTATCCATAGGACCACAACTCTAACAAGTTAGAGATGCCATTCATGTTCAATTGAAAGTTGAAGATGTGATTTTATGCGACGTCATCTTTGCCATTAAAATTTTATATAAGCCAACCGAAACTTGAAAAATACTCCTAGCTGCTTTTAAACAAATTCTGGAGAATATTTCCCTTCATGGGACCTACCAACCCGATAAACAATGTCAATTGATATTTTTCTATTGTATTGTTGTACTATACAACAACCCCCCATTTCTTTTTATAAATAGGGACCCTTTAGAAATAAATAATAAAATCCTTTTTAAAAAGAAAAAAAATACTTTCAAAAAACACTTAGGAAATAAAATTCCTACCCAAAAGGCACATCGCTCATCATATATGTTATTTTTTCAAAAAAATAAATCTTAAAGAATAAAATCTATGAACAAGTAAAATACACTCTTTAGAAAGCTTTACTTTCCTTTTTTCGCATCGCACTTGATTTAGTTAAAACTTAAAGGAACAAAGTGATAAAATTTTCGATAATCGCGGACCCGACGAAGTGAATAAACTGAAAACTATAAATCTTTTTCGCATTGCATCCATTTTTCGCTTTCGAAAATCGCATCATGCACAACTTATAGTATAGAATTAAATATATCTTTTAAATCTTGCGATCTGCAATTTGCACAGATTGCATTTCGCAATGTTTATAAGAAAATCACAAACTATTATAAGAAATCATTGTGATTTGCGCATTTAATAATCTCAGTGTGTGAAAAGCAACTTATGTCATATCAGATTGAATTTTAGATCTTAAAAACTTTAAACGATTAATAAGAATTGGATGCGAAGCCAGGTGAAGCCATGTCAAGCATTAAATTTTGAAATCATAATGAATTATGAAGAGATGATTGATAAGATTGACAAAATTTCGCTTGAGATTGAAATAAATTTCTGATACATCTTTGTAAATTCTTGTTATATGATATGTTTCATTTCATTATCACGAAATCAGTTATCGAATTGAGAGTCTGAGATGACTAAGAAAGGTAAATAAATCTCTCAAGCATCGTCCTTAGAAGATACAGATATGCCTTCGATATTCACAGACACTGTCTGTAACAAGGATTGTGATGTCTCATCATGGGAGGCTATGTACAAACTATTTGAGGATGAAGGGCCAAAAGTGATAACCAAGATATCTGCAACATGCATTGATATCACTTCTGATGCAACTCTTTTCGACGTTGCATGCTTGTTTATTCATAAGATAGTTGCAAGACCAAAAATTATGCCTTACAAAAATATGATCAAGTGGGCAGTTTAAAATCTGAATATTGAAGATAGAGTATTAATAATTCTAGAGGAGAGACTATGGGTTCTTTTAAAGCTGAATATTTCACATCCATGTATCATTTACCAGCTCCGCAAAAAAAGTATGGCAATAGATATGTGAAAATTTTCAAAGCTAAACATCCAGATCTTATCAAGGTCATCCATGAGTGGAAGGACAATGAGGGAAAACTGAAGAAAGACAAATATGGTACGTACTCTATTGCACAAATCCCTCATCCCTATTGCTTTGCTACTAGTATGTTGTGTAGGTTATTTTCTAGACCTGATAGTACTATGTTCTCTTGAGACTGGGTTCCTTTAATTGACCCAATCATCAATTCATCCATTTTGAATTGGGAAGACCTTCTATCTAATTATTTAGCCAAACACATTGCTGAATATAGGAATAAAATGAATGCTTCACCTCAAGAAAATTCACCCTTTTTCATGTTCGCTTATGTTATGGATTCCATCTGTTATATTTCTACATTTCCAATCATGGGTTGGAAATGGACCATTACAGACCCTACACCAATTCATATTTACCATGAAGAACTCTAGGATTCCAAATACCATTTGCATTTCTATAAATTCTGTTATGGAGTTATGTTGCCTATGTATTAAATGATTTTTTATAAAAATATCACTAGGGTTTCCAAGGAAGTCAATAGAGATATTGTTCCTACAACTTGATGGTTTGTTGAAGAGAAATTTACTTATGTTCTAGTATTTGGAATTTCCTCTCTTCCACATGTTTTGCCATATTATGTTCTAGATAGATTTTTTGGGAGGGAAATAGCTTATCAACTTATTAATGGTGTCACCAAATAGTTAAAGGATGACAAAAAGGCTATTTGTCCTTCATTTCCTGTACAGTTTGGTACTTTTGCTTTAGCCAATATTGGCCATACATACAAAGAGGCTCCTAATATTCAGATGTTAAATTTAGCATTTATTCCTGGGAGACTGTATGATCTCAATAATGAAATTAAGAATTACATGGCAAGACTTAAGACCAAGCCTTTTATAAAATAAGAGGATCAGTTTGATGACTTCTTTCAGGGAGTCAAAGATTTTTCAGATGTTATTAAGAAGGTTTCCAATCAATCAAGTCAAGAAGATACCGAAGCTTTTCAGGAATATAGAAATAAGAGATTAAAGAATGTCCCTTTGAATTTTCTAGTTATGGAAGAATAAAAACACACTCCAAGTGCTAGTCTTGACGAAGAAATGAAGGATGATTTTGAAAATGAATCTGGTCAGTCTCAATAGAAATCTGATAAGACCAATCAATCTGAAGATGAGGCTAAGGCTACAAAAGCCAATTTAGAAATTGGCCAGATTATTCAAGATATAGAGTTGCAAGGAAAAATAAACAATAATGTCAATGAATCAAATATAGAAGCAGTTCCAAAAGGTCATATCATAGAAGATCAATCTAAATCATCTAAAGGAAAAGACCTAATAAATGAATGGGAACAACTTTCCCAAGCGATAAAAACTTCTAAAGGAAAGGTCAATACTGGTCAAGAAGTAGGTTTTCAAATGCAAGAGCCTTCCCAAAGAATAGTTCAGACTGTCAATCCTTTATAAACAATCCCAGCAACACAGATCAGAGAAATTATTCCAGCCCACTCCACAGATCAAATCATTTCGCAAATAGAAGAAATTCCATCATTGGATATATTCTACAGTCCCAACCATAAAGTTGTGTTCAAAAGAAATAAAAGAAGAAGGAATGATGAAACAACTCTTAAATCTACAGATGAATTAGTTGACATCCTCTGGAAAGATTCATCAGAGGATCGCACTAAAAATTTGACTAAATTGTCACAATATGCAGGAACTTATGCTACAACTACTGTAGATAAGGCAAGTGAAATCAAAGCACTTTTGAAGCAAAGGGAATCCAGGATACAGGAATTGGAACAAATGTTAGATACATAGAAAGTCAAGTCTACAGAACATATTAGAGCCAATTTAGAACAGTTCCATAAATATTTTGAAAAACTTAAATTGGAACATCATACAGATCTTAAAGATAAACAAACACAGCTAGAGAGAACCATGGTAGAATTACAGAATCAATCACAGTCAGAAAATTTCATTCAAGAAGAACTTGAGATAAATACAATGATTGAAGAGAAACAAAGTGAATTTTGTCATCAAGTTGCTATGATTTATTCTTACTGTGATTCCAATAAAATTATGATTCAGCAAATTGCCATTCAAAAACTTGAATGTGAGAAACTTCAAAAACAAATTGAAGAACATATTCAATGGTGAGATTTAGATATGGGAAAAAAATATAATCTACCTCAAATAGATAAGCTTCATGGAGAATTATTATTTACAGAATGGAAAACAAAGATTGCTCGAGCAGAAAAAGTAGTGATTAAGACATTCAGCAAATCAAATGAGGTCATACAGCCTTTGTGTGACCGATTGTTCAAAACATGAATTATTGAAGAAAACATTTCTGATGTGTTTTCATTGACAGAAGAAACATAATTGAAATGGACATAAAGAGAAGAACAACAGGAAGAAGTAATTAGAAAAGTTAATGAGTTTGATCAAGAAAATTCTTGCAATTTTCGGATCAAACCTTACCATCAGGAACAGACTCTTCTACTTCTCACAGAATCAGCTAAAAAGTCTCAGTCAACAATTTCAAATTCCATCTTCAAGAATCAAATCCAGTTACAAATATCTCAGCCACCTCAGCTCAATACAATGCTAGATATCTGCAAATTACATGACAATACTCCACAAAAGATGGAAAAGCCTTAGAATTAGGATTTTTAGTTTTTAATTCCTAGATTATTGTTCAAGTTAGAGGAAGGTTGTTTGAAACCTCCTCTACATTTTTGTAAAATATTTAATTTATTTTGTAGTTAGTTTTAGTATTTAAACCCTTCTCATGCATTTAGAGAATGGTCTAGAATTTTATTAAGAACTTTTGCAAATAATGCTTAATTGTAAGTGAGTTTGTGAATGCCTTGATGAAATAATGGAACATGGTTATATTCAGTTATTAACATCATTTTGTTGATCAATTCTTGGTGCAATTTTGTATTCTTTGAATAATTCTTTGATTAAAGGATTGGATATGACCTATTATCACTGATTTGATAGACAGAGTAATACGCAACTGGTACTAATATCATGTATGTTATTTCTGTTTCTGAAAATTAGTGAAGAAAACAGCTTTCATGAATCATGTATGAAATTAATTGTTTAAGTCTGAGATATCTGTTGCACTAATGTAAAATATAAAGACAGAAATTAGTTATTTTATAAATGGTCATCAAACAATGCGATATATGTTTCATTTTCTTTTGATTAATTAATTTTTTGAGAGAATCATTTTACATGGTAGTAATTCTATTAAATCTGAATTGATTTCATGACAAATTCAATAGATATCTTTCTAGATCGCATTGAGATATTATATCCCAGGTTAGATTAAATTTAATTCAAATTCTTGCATTTAGACTTAAATTTGTGTTAGTTTGTAGTAATTCATCATTCCAAAATGTTTTGGTAGAAACCCAACAAGTTATCATCCAAAAAACCAAAATTGGGAAACTAGTCCCATCACATCTAGTCGGAACCACTACCCAAAACGTAAAAGGAGCTGCTTTAAGGTCCGGACTGGGTGGTTATCCCCCTTTTTTGTTGTCATGGATTTCTGAGGCCTCAACATGTCCTTAAGGGAATGACAATCCTTCCCTTCATGGTGCCTCTTGCCTTTATCAACTGCCTCTATTGATCTTTATCTACTGTCCAATATTTGCCTACCATCCTTGTAAGAATGAGAATTCTTACCTTCATGTGATCTCTTAGCTCGTTCAAGAGACTCAATTGATCTCTGTCATGTGCGTCTCATATTTTTCATAAACACTTTCTCCTTTTGTACTCTATCGAGCTCTATAGTCGTATGCATCTTTGTAAGCATGTTTGTTCGTCTTTCTATTTGAATCACTCATTTTCTCTTCTACAAACTTCTGAGCTGAAATTCAAACTCTCATATTTTCAAATTATCATCTCCTCAGAAAAATTATTGCTCGTGATTCGAACCCTTCGCTGCTATGGTGCACTAGGTTTTATAGGCGCACCGATGCGGTTCGTAAGATCTCGGTTTATATTTTAGCGTGGTGTTTTATGATGCACCGGTGCAGAAGAGTTGTGAAGCACCAGTGCATCTTAGTACTAAGACACACCGGTGCGTATTATGATTATAAGTGCACTAGACGAAAAACCAGGAGTATAAAGTTATTTTTTTTGTATGTAAGATCATAATAAAATAATTATAATTCTAAAGTACATGAATTTATTTTCATTATTTTCTAAAATTTATTATGTTGCAAAAATTCATATTATTCAAGATTTATTATTTTACAATTATTTACAAATTTACAAATTTACAAATTTAAAAATTTTAATTAAATCACTTCACATTAATACAATCCAAATTTTACAAATATTTTACATACAATTACAATTAAAATTAGAATTAAAATTACAATTACAATTTTATAATTTCTCATACAGTTACGATTAGAATTACAAGTACAATTTTAGAATTTTACATACAATTACAATTACAATTAAAATTTTACAATTCCAATCGTTTCATAGTAATAAAATTAAAATTTTACAAATATTTTACATACAATTACAATTAAAATTACAATTACAAATACAATTACAATTTTAGAATTTTACATACAATTACAATTACAATTACAATTTTAAAATTTGTCATATATACAATTACAATTAAAATTACAATTACAATCATTTCACAATAAATTAAATATTACAATTACAATTAAAATTTTACATTAAATATTTTACATACAATTACAGTTAAAATTACAATTACAAATACAAATACAATTTTACAATTTTACATACAATTAAAATTTAAATTTTAATTACAATCATGACATAATATTTAATAAATATCACAGTCATTTAATATTAAAGTAATTACTAAACATCACGATCATGATAACCATTGTACAAACATCAAATTCGACTAAAAAACACATTCAAATTCGCTAACATCATCATGATCATGATCATCTAACAAAACAGAATTAGCATTGTATAACATCACCACAACATAAACATCAAATATACATTTCATGTCAAATAACTCATGCTATCACATACACATCTATCTGCAAAATGCACATGAAATGAACATATCAGCTAAGAAAACCTAACAATATACACATCATGATGATCACCAACATGTAACTTAAGTACAACTGAAACATGAACATAAAATATATGGACCATATATATATATATATATATATATATATATATAACTGAATAATGTTAAAGATATACAACTGTAATATAAATGTCATGGATCAACTTGTGGTACAACATGAATAGCAATACTAGTCAAGGCCTACTCAGTCAATGGTGCATCCTTGACAGTCGATGGTCTAGCCTGCTCATGATGATGAGTATTGTTGGATACTATAGCCTACTGACTATACGTGGTTGATGGTCTAGCCTCATCTCCATTATGACTGCTGCTAGATGCTAGTGGAGGCTGCTCATCTGGCGAGACATGAGGTGAACGATTATGAGATGATGAGTCACTTCTCGCTAACTATCGATCACGTGTTGCATCTCGACGAGGCTTATAACGTGCAACGGTCCTCCTCAGCTGCATAACTAAGGTCGTCGCTCCTACAACATGCTGCATCAGCCTATACATGTCACACAACATGCCTCTCCACATCTGTAATAGCCTACCATCATCGTGTATGTCTCTCATATGAGCGGGCCTGCTGCCCACCTCAACAATCAATGAGTGAGTTTGTCGCCCAACTCCATCCCGTATCTAGTATCAAGTCGACTGCACCTAGCAAAAGGAGGTACCAGTGCACTGGCAGGAGTAGGTCTCTCTGCACCAGCCTCTTGATGATCCTCGTCATCTGGCATGGCCTAATCATCATCAGGATCCACACCTAGATCATGTGGTGGTGCCGACATGTCCTCGCCATCAAAATACCCAATGTCTGCAAAATATATACAAGTACACAACAATAATTAGACAATTTAATTACCCAATTTAATAAAAACAAGTTAAAGAACGTGTTAGAATAAATTCAAATAAAATAGTAATATTACCTCAATCATTCAGCGGCTCATTAGCTGTGAAGAGGATGTTGGGACACCCTCGCTAATCCAATCCAACATAAGGACAGGGGACCATAATGATGGGATGTAGCTTGTCAACACTGGATAGCAACTCCAGTGCATCATGTGATATCCTCTCTGGAAATAGAGTCTTACCCCTCTTGGGCATCATCTGCCCCCACATGTGCATCTGTGCCTCGAACATCGGCCTACGAGGCTGCCGAAAAAAAGTAGGCCTCATCTCTAGAAACCTTTCAAAAAAGAAACAAAAAAGCTCTAAATAAAAAGGGAAGTTGACCCTCCCTTGTGCATGAGCACGACATCTATCTATGGCTGTATAGAACTACCACAAAAATATATATCTAAGGCTGTACAAAACTACCACAAAAAAATGGTAGACCACCTGGTAGGTCATGGCTCCTATACTAAAGAATCAACATAATATAAAAGCGAGAAACTAATGTGTTTCCTATCATTGGTGTTGTGTGAAATGGTCAAAAGGAGAAGTGAGAGGCACTGCACCTCCTCACTGCCAAATGCACGAATACGTAACTGACCTTGAGCGACCCGAAAATCAGAAGGATATAGTACTGATGCTCCAATGTATCTCTGGAAGTACACTAACTGACTCCTTGCTACACAACCAGTTGGGACCTCTTGGAATGAGGGAAAATCCACTCCTCCCTGATAGCCCTGTAATGAAATATATATCATCCTCAGTGGGTGTGTACCACTGGTTAGGACCATCCTGGAAACCCTGTCGGTGGGCATTCCACCTACGGATAAGATGTCTCAAAAACACAGCGTAGCCATTTAGGGAAGTAGCCTCCTCATAGAACTTGAGGAGGCCTACCTACCTTAGGAGCCCCTAGGTAGCTACTATAGTAGGGCGAGGGTACGCGTCTCTCTCCCTCTCTCATGCCTCCCACAAGCGAACCATGCAATATTACTCTGCCTGTTGTTATTATTGTTCCCCCTATTCTCTCTGAATGATTGACATATTAAATAATTTTTTTATATTAAATGAGACATGTATTTAGGTATATACATATATAATTTTTTTTGAAAAAAAAAAACAAAAAAATTGGTGCGCCACAAAAAATAGTTATGCACTGGTTTCAATGCGTCTTTGTTTTTTTCGTGCACCATGGGTGGTGCCCCAAATGACATTCAACGCATCATAGGTGGTGCACCTAAAATATTTTCAAAGCACCGTTGAATATGTACGGTGTCAGCAGTGCAGTTCGCTAACTAAAATCTACATCTCGACGTGCATAGTTGTGTCAACGCACCAACCTCCTGACTATTTACATTGTCAATGGTGCGGTCTTTTACCAGGCTACATCGTTGACCTTGTCGAAATGTTGAATTTGGTGCGCTGACAAATACCGGGGCAAATATTTCTGTCAACGCACCATGTTGTCGCTATTCCACATGGTCAATGGTGCGGCTAGCTAAATGACCACACCATTTTTTTTTTTTTTAAACAAGGCGGTGTGCCTTTCATCACTGCTCCATAAACAGTGTAGATACCATTAACACCGGTTTTGGTGCGGCCTGTAAATTTTACAGGAAACACTTCTTACAGGTGTCAATCGAATGGCTCGAGCGCAGCGCGCGGAAATTTTTTGTTTTTTTCCTTTTGAATGGTTAATTTTAAGATTATTTGAAGTTGTAATCCTCTAAAAAGCTTAATTGTGGAAAAACAAGAAAAATACTTGTACATTTGGACGTCGAGGAGGCATATTGGCTGTAGAATTTGCAAAAGAAAATTTGACCACTGTTTTGCAAAATGCAAGCTGCAGATTGGTGGGGAATGCACAGTAGTAGTGCGTGCAATGGGTTCAATGGGATCACCGATGTTAGGGTGGCTTATACAAGGTTAAATTTCACTGGTGCTTGAGAGCTCTGGAGCACTAAGAAAAGTGAAAAATGTGGTTTTTTGTCCGTAATGTTTTTTTTTATTTAACCCTGTTCCGATGCGCGGGGTTTAGAGGCACACCGGTGCAGTTTTTTAATACTGCACTGAGTAGTTTCAGTTTTAGCGTGGTTTTTTATGACGCGCCGGTGCCTAAGAGTTCTAAAGCACCAGTGCTCTACAATAATACAATGCATCAGACGAGTGTGTACAGAGCGCACGGTGTCCGGTGTGCCAATGTTTTGTGTGAACTAGTGCGGTTTAGGATGATAAGTGCACCAAGCAAAAAACATCCGCAAAACCCTCAGACTGCCAACCTCCTCTAGTAACCTCTGCTTGAAACGAATTTCTGGGATATTTTTATAAGGGCTTCCTCAAAAAAATCCACTAGAGGGTCTTTTCCTAGTAGTGTATCCACCATCTTCATCTTCATTTTCATCATCACATTCATCATCATGATCCACATACTGGTCGAAGTCCTCCTCATCTTCATGACCATTAGGCTCCAAGCTACTTCTTTCTAATTCACTTTCTCTCTCTCCATAATCAGTCCCCATACCATTTTCCTCCATCCCATTCATTGTTGTTTGTCCATTGCCTATAATGGGACCAACAGAATGTGAAGCAATTTTTCCTCCTTCTATGTCAGAATGTTTTCACTACCCATATTTTCAGAAAACACATTACACTCACACTCTTCTAACTCATTTATAGCAGCATATTCTTCCTTAATAGATGAATATCAAATCATTTTTGGATGCAAATCAGCAAAAATTTCCTGGAGATAAAAATCAATATCCAGAGCTATGGACCCTTTTCTAAGAATATATATTTGAAAAAATACAAGAAACTTATCAAGCCTACCTTTAGAAGAACCTCTATGAAGGAAGTGGCCACATGTCTGAAGACAAGTTATTGCCATATGAATGCGAAAATAATCCTCTAGTGGATTCAGTGTGTCAAGCTCTGTAGTATCATGTCAAAAGAAAAGAGCCAAATAAAGAGTATCAAAAATCACAAATGAATCAACATGATTATAATTGTATAGCTCTCCTAGAAGACACATGTGTGCTATATGTCGTCGTAGCATTCTATAGTCACTTAACTCAAGTCCTAGCCTGATCCCTTCAAAAACCTCATCAACAACAACAACAAAAAATGCTTCTTGGTGGCGACTTAAGCTTGTCGTAAGAGATGCAATAAGGTATACTTGACTATACTTTCCCTTGTGAACCTTCATAAAACACTTCAAGACATATGGTTCACATTCACTACAGGGTAGTTTGTGAAGTTGATGGAGAACATGCTCTATAGACTATTTATACAAGTCTGAAAAAAGTTGTTTCTACACATACTGATGCAAAGGAGTGTAAGAACCCCAAATTTAACATGAAATTAATTATATCAAATATGAAATTAAGAATCAACACAAAAATTGTTTAACTAATCATCATAGAAATTTCAGAAACATGAGCAAAGACGACTTGCATGTAATGGTGATATTCCTTACTTCAGACTCCAAAGTTGAACGCTATCTGAATCCTGCTAACCACAACAAAGGTTTGAGGACAACTCTCCACCAAACCATAGGCTCATCTATATGTAACCTTTCTACAGCTAGCCACCCACATGCCCTTAATCAACGTACTACTTCCATGGAAGCCTTTGTCTCACAATACCTTTCTCTCAAGAGAATGGATGAAGGAATGATCCATGAATCTTCCTCAATGTCTATTAAATAGACCAAACAATGGAATGAGAACCACATGCACACATTCACTCTGTCAACATGCAACTTATACTTATTTATTTTAAGTTTTACTTAATTTATTGTTTCTCTTAGTTTAACTTATTTTTTGTTAAATTTACTTATTTAATAGTTTCTTAGTTTTAATCTTTCTTAATTTATTCTTTTCTACTCTTGTTAACTTCACTTATTTATTTATTGTTTAGAAATTCAGTTTATTATTTACTATTTTATTTATAACTCCATTTATTTTTTACTCTTTCATTTATTATTTTATTATTCTCTTGAATTTTTATTTATTTACTATTTATTTAATTGCATTATATTATTTATTTATTATTTATTATTTTATTATTATTAAGGGACATTACATACCCCCCCCCTCCTATTTAAGGAACTTCGTCTTGAATTTAAGTATTTAATTATATTATATTATAAATATTTAGTTATTTATTAGTTCATGTTTTCCCAACACCCTCTGCCGAACTAGTATAACTAGAGTGCATTGAAAGTTCCACAACACTCGGGAAATGTCAAGGAATCTCTATCCTTTTTCCCACTTTCGGAGCCAAGAATAAGCCTCCCCAGTCTATACCATAGCTAAGGCTTGCCGCAAGGCTCGAGCCCGATTCAGACCTCATCTGCCCCGAGGAAGGCAGCTGGTCCCAGTGCTTAATGAATCTAGGCATCTAGCAAAGCTGAACCACTCCCTCCACACTCACTAAGGTGCACAAACCCAAGCATCCAAGTCCTTACACCCCTTCCAGACTTGGGTGTCCCAATCCAATACCAGGCACTTGGCCTACAATATCATGCCCTTGACCTCCTCAAGATGGTCTCACAGCCCTTCAAGAGCTACCCATCAAAATCTATACAAGACAAAGGAACCACTTGCATATGTAGTTCTGACTGATTTTTTCCCCAACCCATATGGTGTTACATATGCTCCCTCATAGGTATGAGCCCCCACGAGATCATCAAATAATCTGGCCCTCTTAGCGCATCTGTGGATTTCCTGTCAATCACCACATCTCAACATACATCCAATGCATTAGCTATAACATCATAATATCATAAAAATAAGCCACATGCCAAATCTTGCATGTCATCATGATAACATAACATCATTGTTAATCATCATGTTCTGAATAGTAAATAACTGCATGTTCATGCATGTCACAAAATCAACATGTTCTTACCACATAAAATACCCTCATAAGTTATAACATCAACATATCAGCATCAAAGACATATGATAACATCACATAATAAATGAACCTCAGTAGCTGCTTCGAAACGTCGATGGAAGAAAAAAACCCACTCAATGCAATGGATCCGGAAGAAATTTCATTACAAAATAGAGATTGAAAAAGTATGAAATCAGAAAGAACCACATGTCAATATAATCTCATATCATAACATCATAATATATATGCCACATATGCATATTATATCCACCATAAGTATACAACATCATTATCATAAAATAATACATAAGAACCACATGTGCATGATTATCCTCATACCAGAATCTATAAAATTATCTAATGTTATTAAAATATCTTTAACATAATATTAAATAAAAATACATAAAATTGAAATCTTAATTATAGAAACATACAATTAGTCTTATAATAACTGTAATCAATTCATGATTTATTTTCTTAACTAAATAAGTCAAATACTACCTATAACAATTATATTACATATTACTATACCATAAAATATAATAATTTCTTATTTGTATTTTTATACTTCCACATTTATCTTATTTTATTCATCTTATTTGTATTCTCTAATACTTTTTACATTATTTATGTTGCATTTTTTTTAAGAATGAGTGGATATAAATATATAAATCCCTTAATTGAAAAAAATTGTGATACATAATTTAATACTATATTTGAGGACATATCAATGCAACTCCTAACAAAAGTTTATCTACATTTATTTTTCATTACTAATTCAACCTAAATAAATATTCTATTAATATTCTTCTATTTTAAAATAAACATATACATCTAGTCCCTATATATCTATCATTTAAACACCAATAAAAAAACTATATATATATATATAACTCATTCATTCAAGCTTTTAAATCTCACTATACTATTTTATTCCCTAATAAACTCTTGAAATATACTTAAACTACATAAAAATATAATAATATTTAAATTAAACAAAATATAAATACTCTATTGGCTTATAACTTCGGTCACTAAATTATAATTCAAATCTTACTTTAAAAAATTAAACATAATTCATTAAAACTTGAATTATATTGAAAATCAATATATTTACTTTATGCCAAAAGCAATTAATCAATTTTCGCTTTTGGTTTTTCTTTATCAACAGAAATTTTCATTTCACAAAAATATATATATTTGTGTTCTTAAATCACAACCTTCACCCGTTGTCTTACTTAAAGGTTATGCTATGGTAAGAATACAATATTTGTATTGATTCTATTATTTACAAATTTTCACGTGAAGCATGCATTGTTTTGGTTTTTGGAGATTTTCTATTATGTTTTATTTAAAGATATGTTTCGTTAATGAAAATTGGTCGTGGATTGAATTCTTGGGCAACATCCTCGGAGGAGGAAGAAGAAATCTCACCCAACTTAAGTTATATTATATTCTAGACTATTCAATAAGAATCTCTCCGTTGGAGACTTCCATTGTACTTATAGATTGTTGTGAACTGCTCGCAAATAAGTGCACGAAATAAATTTCAGCTTATATGATAAGAAGCAAAATTTTAGGCGTTTGGAGGATTAACTATTGTGGTACTGCGCATACGATTTAATAGATGAAAACTTCTTGAGCATGGAGGAGAGCTTTTGTGGGATTTAAACTCGGAGATCTTGTCCACATATGTATTCCTTCATGCGTGTTATTGGTTTGTCCGAGGAACACATCATAAAACTAGAATATCTCTGCATTTAGAGCCGTCAATTGCAATTTCTGGATTATTTACATAATAAAATAAATTATAATTCACATTCATTCCATCTCTTTCCGTTACAATTTATATCACCCACCTTTTTGTAATAAGGTTCTGTTACAATTTATATCATCAAGGTCTTGGTAATAAATAAACAAGCAATGAACTTAGTAACCGCCACTAAGTATCTTAATGAAAGCATAAATAGAAACGCTTACCTTTTAAGCTTTGAAAAAGGCAATTATAAACTAATCAGAAATTGTGAGAGAGCAGAAACACACAGGATTCACACACACAATAATAATTTCTATATCTTCAATAATCAGATACATCAAATATATAATTAAACTAATTCTAATTTTAGAGAGAGAAGTTGAGAGATTCTCTCAACTTCCTCAACAAACCCAATCCAAGATATACTAAAGTAAGCATAACCCTAACTAATTCTAATACCCTCCCTTAATGCTTACTTTACAAAACATATAATTAATCACAATTACAACACTTTAAACTTTTCGTGTCTTTGTCTGATCTAGTCTTCATTAACATCTGTACCCACTCTGAGATCTCATAGGAAACACTCTTTTCTCCACCATTTTCGAGCTACCATTCAACCCATTTAAAATACATTGTTTCTAACCAGCAATAATGAACTTTGCAAGATCAATAGTATTGACAACTCGGCTCGTCGGGGCTTCCGCGATAGAGCTGACAAGTGATGAACCATCCTATAGACCAATCACCATCTGTCGGATATTTCGCTTTCGGCTATCCATCAGTGGCTAGGAAAATGGTCTGAATACTGAATGTGTTCAAGAGTTAATCTAACAACTTGACCTGCTTGTAACCTGTAACTGATGCTCCTTGGCCCGTAGCACAACAAGATCAGCATATAACAAATTCACACAATCAAATTAGTCAATTGTTCTCTCGTCCCTGTAGGACGTCAAGAACGACTAATTTAAATAATGCTCATTTGTTCACTAATTGGTTCTCTTCTACACAACTCTCATAGGTTCTCTTCTACACAACTCTCATAGAAATAAATATAAGACTTAAACCTACAAATCCAATGCAAATCAAACCAGCAATTTCAGCGATTTTCAACCCACCACTGTCCAGCTAAAGCAAAGCTGGCCCATCGTTATCACGCTTAGCTGCATCTGCTACTCTTTCCGTTTGTTCATGGTAGCAGTGCTGTTCGTTGTGGACCTCGCCCGAGTCGGTATCTGGCGCAGGGCCGGCGCGGATAATTAAGCTACTGAGGCTATTCCGGGCGGCGTAACGATGGTTCAAATCAACGTCTGCGAAAGAAATATTCCACCGGAATGGAGTGTCATCAAGGGAAAGAACGTACCGCCGGCCATTTTCGCTGGAAACCAGATACTTTTGAACGAATGAAACTTTTATGAGCATAATTTTTTTCGTCGAGGTAGTTCGCTTTTTACGAGAATAGAGGCCATACAGTGCGGCTGGCCTGGCTGTGTGTTGCTTCACATATTTAAGAAAAGATGCTCTGTAACTATTCATCTCAATATCTGCAAGATCTCGACAATTACGCCATAGTGGGCACGTTCCCTCATTCGTTTGTTGCCTCACTCTTAAAGAGCTCGTGGCCACAAATATATTGTCATTGTTTATAAAACAGTCAAATATGAAATAATTTATACTGACAAACAGCGTGGACCCTGAAGCTGAAAAACGTCGGCCTCCAAAAAACACGCTGCTTCTACTATATGCTCCAGCTGTGCAACTATTCTTTCCTCCAGCTGAGCTCGGCACTCCGAGCTGGCGGTCCAAGCAAGAGCACAACGAAGGATCCCAAATAAGAAGCTTATAGGAAGAACATCATTGTCTGGGGGAAGAAGCCTTACAATGGAATCAATAACACCTCTCCTTTCGGATCTTGAAAACACTTGAATTTCTTCACAATCCAAAGACTTGTCATGAAAATTGCTACTATAATCGTCGGCCCTCAAAATGTCAATGATCCAGCAATCTACGTAAAACAATAGCGCTCGACCATTGAATTTCTCCGGCATTCCCCGCCTGCGAATACAGGCGATTATCTGTCCAAAATAACCAAACGGCAGTGTCAACAGATCAGTTATCCACCAGTCCTCGCAGTGACTAGATTAACTGAATCAGTACAAAACTCCGCCTCTATATCTTCTCTGCGCTGATTTAATGACCGGTTCCTTCAGTTTACACACAGGCTGACCTTTGTAATGAAAACACACCTATACGACGCAGCACACAAAAATCTTCACACAGCACGAAAATACTCAAAAATTATAATCTACCTTACTGTACATTAACCCCATATTTCTTACATCGTACAAGGCCCTCCCGTGAGGGAGTCAAGCCCAGACCTGCTCTGATACCATATCAGAAATTGTGAGAGAGCAGAAACGCACAGGATTCACACACAAAATAATAATTTCTATATCTTCAATAATCAGATACATCAAATATATAATTAAACTAATTCTAATTTTAGAGAGAGAAGTTGAGAGATTCTCTCAAATTCCTCAACAAACCCAATCCAAGATATACTAAAGTAAGCATAATCCTAAATAATTCTAATAAATCCTATGCTGGAGTTGGGCGATGAGGATGGACTCAAACTCTGACAACCAAGCATCATAGAATTTGATTTGAAAGACTGCATGTGGTGGAAGAAGAAAGCTTGAATTCACATATAAGCGCGGACTAACGATGAAGGAAAAGGGGCACGCAGTGGCAGAGGAAACATGGTATGTGGGGATTCGATCACAGAAACCCTGCAAGCGAGACTGGCATGTGACGGTGGTGAAATTCTGCCATATCTAACTCTGGTCGGTACCAGAATTGTCCTCGGTGTGGTTGCAACCTTCAATACGACGCACTATTTGAACACCCGGCCTGTGTTTTACCCTCTCAGAGAAACGTTGCTCTCCCTGCCAAAATCGTCGCCAAGCGTGGCTTGTATTAGTGATCTAGGGTTTGATAGCAGAGAGGATCCAGCGGGATTCGAGCGCAAGACGTCCTGCGTTGGAATCTTGCGGCCTGCATATTTTTCAATTTGTTTTGTCCTACCTGAATGGTAATACAATGGAAAATACTTAGTCAGTGGTGGGATTAGAAACGACGCGGGAGACCTCCTTATCGTGCCTGTACGCTGGAGATATGGTTGATTTTGCATAATTTTTTAGCTGATCCAGGAGTTGTCTCGTGAAATTTTGTTCAATGAAAGGTGGTTTTCGGTATTCCTTTTGACGAGATTTGTACGGCAAATGGACGAGATCTCACGTTCGAATGGCTGGAGCAACAATTATGCCATCATGAGGTTTGAGGCTGAGGTCGAGGTTCTACCTTTCGTGCTCAAGGGAAGACAAGGAAATGGAAGACCGGACGAATTAATTTCAATCACTGTGTTAAATCAACTGGCAGCAGCTTTACTTTAGTTAATGTTTTGCGGGATTGCACAATTACTCATCCCGCAACAGAATAAATAATTAAAGTCAAATAGGAATTTAGTGGATGCTTAGTAAATGTGCATGGAAAGAATAATTACCCATCTCACAACAGATTAAATAATTATCACCTATCTCGCAATACATTAAATGATTAAAGTTAAATAGGAATTTAGTGAATGCTTAGTAAATGTCCATGGGAAAATATTTAATCAGAAACCTTTGTTTAGATCACTCAAGTTCTATAATGTTGAGAAAATGATGTCCACCTATATTATGTATCAAAGTGTGTTTTTCATGAATTAAATGTCTTGAATATATATGTTTAGATTTTACATGTAATTTCTATGAGAGTGAGCAAGTGAGAGAGAGAGTGTTGTGTAATGTGGCGGATGTAAGTCTCTAAAGACAAGTGGATTGTGGAGTGAATTTTGGTGGGTGTTCTTTACTGTGTGTTACTCTGCAACCCTGGTGAATTTTTTTAAGTTTTAATATAATGTTTGGTTAGTGGCTATATAGTTGTGAAAATTTCACGTATCGTTCTTATCGCAACACTCTGCCCGCAACACTCTGCTTCACCATGAGTAAAATTAGTTGATTATATTTTCTCCCCTCCATAGTTGAGATTTTGATCTCGGTCACTCTGTATTGAAATGAAGGTTCATTTGAATTTATTACCACAACTATATGGTATGGATTAATTGAGTTCCACAACTTTGTGTAAACTTCTATAGATGTGTTGCGTTGATTAACGTAATTTCCACAACTCTGTGTGAACTCCGTGTGTTGAGGGAAAAGCATTTTCCCCATGTCTTTAAAATTTCCAACATGGTATCAGATCCGGTTTAAAATCTTAGTGAAAGATAGTGTTTTTACTAAGGAGTTAAAAGGAGTTCTGAAAATTTTTGTGGAACATATTCTCGAGTAGTGAGAAAGTTTTCACGTAGTGAAAAAAGTTTTACAGAGTAAGAAAGTTGTTTACACAGTGAAAATGGCTGCAACAGGCACAAGCTTGAATAATTCACAAACACCACAGTTTAATGGAAAAAATTACGACTACTAGGAAACTACAATGAAGGCTCTATTTTCTTCACAAGACATTTGAGAATTTGTGGAGAATGGATTCAGAGAACCAACAGATGTAGTAGCATAAAATGCTTCGACAAAAGCAGAAAGAGATGTGTTGATAGATAACAAGAAGAAGGACATCAAACCCCTCTTCTATATTTTCCAGGCAGTACATGAGATTATTTTCTGAAGGGTTGCAGAAGCAATGAAGTCCAAGGAGGCATGGGATATCCTCTAGACAACCTATCAAGACATGGAAAAGGTGAAGATAACAAAACTTCAAATGCTGAAAATAGATTTTGAAATTCTCTGTATGAAAGTGTCTAATAACATAGACTCATTCTTCACACATGTAATTGGTTTGGTTACCCAGATAGGGTCTCATGGAGAGACACTCGAGGAAAGAGGAATAGTGGAGAAAATATTGAGAAGCCTACCCTCAAGATTTGATGCCATAATAGTGGTAATAGAAGAGACAAAGGATCTCTCACAATTTTCAGTGGATGAGCTTTGTGCATCCCCGATGTCTCATGACCATAGATTGAACTGAACAATGAACTCCTCATTAGAGCATGCATTCAAGACACATATGTCTTTTTGTCGAGGTAAAGGTCAAGGAAGATCAAACTGCCGAGGAAAAGGAAGAAGCCCACAGACAAGTGGAAGAAAGAGCCCTACAAGCACAAGTGGAGGGGGTAGCAATCAAAATCAAAGTGAAGGCTCAAGCCAGAGTCAAGCACATGGAATAAGGTATGAAAAATCCCAAGTCTAATGTCATTATTGTAAAAAGTATGGGCATTGTGCCAATGAATGTAGAAAGATACAAAATGACATGAATAATAGGCAAAATGAAAATTTTGAAAAAAAAATATAGAACGAGGGTAATGTGCTTTTAACATGTAATGTAGCACAAGAAAAACAAGATGATATATGGTTCTTAGACTCAGGATGTAGTAACCACCTGACTGGAAACATAGCAATGTTTGCCAATCGTGATGAGAATGTGAAGTCTGAAGTGACAATAGGGACTGATGGCAAAGTCTCTATCATGGGAAAAGGAAGAGTGTCAATATTGACAAGGAAGGGAGAAAAGAAATTTTTGCTAGATGTATATTATGTACTCGGCTTGTAATGTAACCTTCTAAGCATTGTACAGCTCGAGAACAAGGGCTACAATGTATTTTTTAAGAATGATGTGTGTACTATCATAGACATACCTCCAAGTAAAAGGGTCATTGCAGAAGTGCATTTGAAAAAGAATATGATATTTCCTCTCAGGCTTAGAACAGACTTGAAGGAAGGAGGTGTGGTAGCAACAGTCACACAAGAGGTCTTTCAAGAAGAAGTGAAATACGAAAATTGGTTATGGCACTTGAGATTTGGACATCTCAATTTTGGAAGTTTGAACCTCTTGCATAGAAAATGGATGGTAAAAGGATTACCACTAATTGAGAAACCTGACAGCCTATGTGAAGGTTGCATCTTGGGAAAACAACATATAGAAGCATTCCCAGCAGGGAAGAGTATAAGGGAAAAGACACCCTTAGATATTGTCCACTCAAACTTATGTGGACCAATGAAAACACCATCTTTAGCTGGTAGAAAATATGTTTTGACATTCATAGATAATTACACCAGAAAGACATGGGTGTATTTCTTGAAATAGAACAGTGAAGTGTTTGAAAAGTTCTACCACTTCAAAGCTCTTGTTGAGAAGCAAAGTGGGCACTACATCAAAGTGATAAGAACTAACATAGGTGGGGAATATATCTCCAAATATTTCCTACGTTTCTGTAGGGAAAATGCCATACACAATCAGTTTACCACAAGGTACACACCACAGCAAAATGATGTTGCAGAAAGGAAGAATAGGACCATCATGGACATGGTGAGAAGTATGTTGAAGGAAAAACATTTTCCAAATGAGTATTGGGCTGAAGCTGTCCATTGTGTAGTGTATATTTTAAATATATGCCCAACCAAAGATGTTATGAATAGAGATCTGGAAGAAGCATGCAGTGGAACAAAGCAGTTTGTCACTCACATGAAAGTATTTAGATGTGTGGCTTATGCACATGTCCTAGATCAACTAAGGAAGAAGTTCAATAGCAAGGGGAAGAAGTGTATATTTTTTGGATACAATGATGAGTCCAAGGCATACAAACTCTATAATCCATCAACAAAGAAAGTTATAATCAACAGAGATGTGCAGTTCATTGAAGAAGAAGCTTGAGATGGAAGCTTAGAGAAAACAGTGAATGTGAATACATGTGTGTCTCATGAAGAGTAAGAGGAATAAACAACAGCAAATAATTCCTCCACCGTGGTTCCTCCTCCACCTACACAAGCATAGTAGAGCACACCATAAGCTGGAAACATAACAGCCTTGAGAAATCAAGGAAGTGCTTCTCCAAGCACACCACAGGGATCAGAAACTCTCTCAAGTTCAAGTGGAACTTCAACCACACCAAGAAGACCAAGATTCAAATATTTGAGTGAAATTTAAGAAAAATGAGAGGTAAATGATAATGTTGGTTTGAATTATTTATTTTCTTTGTTTTATCATGTTGATGACTCAATCCATTTTGAAGAGGTAGTAAAAGAAGAAAAAGGGATTGAAGCAATGAATGAAGACACTGGTGCAATAGAAAAGAATGACACATGGGAGTTAATGGACCTCCCACAAGGTAAAGAAGTCATTGGAGTGAAATGGGTCTATAGGACCAAGAGAATTTCTGAAGGAAAGATTGAAAGGCATAAAGCAAGACTTGTTGTGAAAGGTTACAAGCAGCAACATGGAAGAGACTATGCAGAAACATTTGTGCCAATCGCGAGGATGGACACAGTGTGTATGGTGTGGTCAATTGCAGTGCAACAGAAATGGAAATTCTATCAGATCGACGTAAATTCAACATTCATGAATTGAGTGCTGAAATAGGAGGTGTATGTTACACAACCTCCTGGCTATGAAATATAAGGCCAAGAACTCAAGGTGTGTATATTGCAGAAAGCTTTGTATGGACTGAAACAAGCACTGTGTGCATGGTATAGAAGGATAGATGCTTACTTGATGGAAAATGGTTTCGACAAATGTGACAGTGAACCTACTCTCTATATCAAAGAAAATGACGGTAACATTCTTATTATCATTTTGTATGTAGATGATTTGATTTTTACAGGAAGTGATGATCTTCTCATCGTTGATTTCAAAGCAGTCATGAAAAGTGAGTTTGAAATGAATGACTTAGGGTTGTTAAGATATTTTTTAGGCATAGAAGTGAAGCATACATAAAATGGAATTTTTATTTCTCAAGCAAAGTATGTAGTAGAAATTTTGGAGAGGTTTAATATGCAGAACAACAAACCATCACCAACTCCAACCGTCACGGGGTTGAAGTTGAGTAAGGAATGTTGCAGCAGCAATGTCAATCCGACATTATACAAGAGCATGGTGAGTAGCCTAATGTACTTGACCGCAACTAGGCCTGACATAACGTATGCAGTGAGTTTGGTGTCGAGGTTCATGGAGACACCTAAGGGGACACATTGGCAAGCATCGAAAAGAATTTTAAAGTATGTCAATGGGACAAAGGAGTATGGTGTTTTGTTCTCCACAACTAATGATTTTAGGCTGGTTGGTTACATTGATAGTGCTTGGGCAGGGAGTTTTGATGACAGAAAGAGCATGTCAGGATATGTTTTTCATTTGGGTTCAGGAGCAATTTCATGGGCTTCTAAGAATCAGCCGATAGTATCATTGTCAACAACAGAAGCTGAGTATGTTGCTGCAATAGCAACATCGTTTCAAGCAATTTGGATGAGAAGGATCTTGCAGGATTTATGTCATGAACAAGATGGAGAAACCACTATTTTCTATGATAATAGTTCATCAATTTCACTATCAAAAAATTATGTCTTTCATAAAAGGAAAAATCATATTGATGCCAAATATCATTTCATAAGAGAACTAGTTAACAATTGTGAAATTGTGTTGCAGCATTACTGGTCAGAGGAACAATTTGCAGACATCTTCACAAAGCCATTGGCACATGAAAATTTTGTTTATCTGAGAGATTCTCTGGGAATGGTCAATGACGACAGTTGCAATTAAGGGGGAGTGTTATAGAATTAATCTCAACCACCGCATTAAATGCGTTAAATGAACTGAAAGCAGGAATACCTCAGTTAATACTTTGCAGGTTTTGGATTGTGTATGCAAAGAACGACAAGTTCAGAGCAAAGAACAATTACCCATTCCGCAATACATTAAATAATTAAATTCAAATAGGAATTTAATGCATGGTTAGTAAATGTGCATGGGAAAATATTTAATCCACATGTTTTGTTTAGATCACGCAAGTTCTGTAATGTTTAGAAAATGATGTCCACCCATACTATGTATTAAAGTGTATCTGTCAAAAATTAGATGTCTTAGATATACATGTTTATATTTTACATGTAATTTCTGTGAGAGTGAGAAAGTGAGATAGACAGGGTGTTGTGTAATGTGGCAGATGTAAGTCTGGAAAGACAAGTGGAGAAAATAGTGGAGCGAATTTTGGTGGGTGCGTGAAAACATTTTTACTATGTGTTACTCCGCAACCCTTTTGAATGTAAATCCAAGTAAGAAGTCTTGTTTTACTTGAGAAGGAATCGCAGCTTCCATATGTTAATGTATTTCATGTCTTTAAGTTTTAATATAAAGTTTGGTTATTGCGATACAATTGTGAAAATTTCATGTATTGTTCTTACCGCAACACTCTGTTTTACTCTGCTTCGCCGTCAGTAAAATTAGTTGATTATATTTTCTCCTCTTCATAGTTGTGATTTTGATCTCCGCCATTCTATATTCAAATGAAGGTTCATTTGAATTTATTTTCCGCAGCTGTATGTTATGGATTAAGTGAGTTCCACAACTCTTTGTAAACTTCTGTAAATGTGTTGCGTTGATTAAAAAAATTTCCACAACTCTGTGTGAACTCCATGTATTGAGGGAAAATCATTTTTCCCCTGTGCCTTTAAAATTTATAATATAATCGCGGCAGAGATCTTGCAAATGATGGGTGGAAGATCAATGTTGGATACTATGCTATTTTTTAGGTGAAGAAGCTTCCAGCCCCACGGTGGGTAGTCTCTGCTTAAATACATACTTTCCTTGCGAGATGGCGTATTGGCAGACCTCTGTGGATCAGGGAGAGGTCCCACATGACACCTTGGATGGATAACACCGTCTCCTCATCTAGCTTGATGCCAAATAACATCCATAGGAGGATGTATAAGAGCGTGTTTCGAAACTGCTCCACCATGCCAACCATTCCTATTGCTAGCTGCTTCATTCCTCAGATTTTCCTTCAAGAGGCATATGGCCTACTCCCTCACCCCACGGAAGACCTTCATCGTTGAATGGTTGAGGGCTTCATTAACCAGATTCCTACGAAGGCTTCGCCACAATGGCCCCTATGCAACTACGTTGAAAATGTGTTGGTTAATGTCGAACATTTTATGTGTCCCACGGGCAGGTGGGCGGTCAGCGTAGAGGGCACCCTTTTGTATGGGTGCCTCCTGAGAAAATTTGCGGCCAGTAAACATGAGAATAGGGTGGGAACTAAACTATAGGGTGAATATTGGAAAAATGATGATTCTACAGAAACCCTTGAGGATTCTACATAAACCCTAACAGCAAAAGAAGCCATAGACCAGGGTTTTGGGATTGAAATTTTTTATATAGGTCACCCGGCTTCGAATCTAGAAGACACTAATAATATCCATTTTCCTTCATGGTTTAATTTTCCATATGGTTCTACCCTGGTTTACCCCAGCGAAAATGTTGTGGACCTCTCACCTTGCTTTCAAGGGTTTGTGATTTAACCTGGGGGGTTACTCTAAACAAAAGTAAAATCACCATATTGGGTAATAGTACACTCCATTTGTAGTTAAGGTCTTGATTTAATGCTTTATTCTATAATATTTTAAAATTGCTATAAAACATTCATAACAATTCCATTTCTACTTGAAGCCAATTCACTATGACAACAATTGACAGTGTGGAGGCAAAATCAGTGTAAATGAGACATCTCCAAGATGAAAACACAACAATTAAAATTGTTCGACTAAATCTTTGCATTTCAAAATCATGAGAAGAAATCATCAACAAACTGATAGAATCTAGGGCTTTCATAAACGTGCCAATGTCAAATAAAACTTCATTTTCTTGAGGCTGCAATTAGGCAAGCGTGGCAGTCTTAGTATCGAGGCTAATACAACAAAAGAAACCGCCATGAAACAAAATATGTTTGTTGTCACAGTAACGTTCAGGAAGTAAATCAATCATTGTAACTTTATAGGACATCTCAGTATATCATTTAACAGTAAATTGGATTTTGAGAGTTTCCCTCCTTTGAACACAAATGACACCAATCCAAAATTTAGAAGTCACCAAAGACAAAGAGGATTAAGATTCCTGTTATCAAATAAGTCGCAAATAATTTTCTGGTTGATTTTTATTTCAATTCCAAGTGAAGGTATCATGTAAACAAAGTAAGGTGTCAAATGAAACAAACAAATGCATAAAATCTGCAATGAATAAATAAGATGGTATAAAGCTTCCATTAAAACATTGTTGTCGATCTTGGGCATCGTCCATTGTAAATTTAAACATGCTACAGAATTCTGCAAGAGTACTTAGATAAGAAACTCTGAAGGAAACATATTCTTAAAAGAATACCATTCAGAAATCACCCAAAAATATAATGGAAACGGGCACAATTCAAATTTTAGCTTCATTAAACGAAGTAAAACTCGCTTTTGAACCACAATTGAAGGGACTTATTCCTCTCACCCTGCACAAATTGCACGGAAAAATTCTACTCCCTCATAACTTGAGCACCCAAATATATATATATATATATATATATATATTATTAAAATAACAATATTAATAATATATATATATATATATATTAAAAGAATAATATTTTTAATATATATATATAAGAAGGGTTACTTGCAACAAGCATGTAAGATTTATAAAAATTATTTTAATTTAAAATTTAATCATAGATTTAAGAACAAGCATGTATATAATTACATGAAAATTTTTTTCTCAAATTTCTCCTTAATAATAATAAATTTTATTATATTAAATTTATAATCACAACAGTACTAACCACAAGTCGTTGGCTCATTAACGTCATAATAAAAATAAAGTTTTAAATTTTACCTAGAGGGCGCATAAAGTTGAAACCCACTCTGATACCATATGTAACAACCCCAAATTTAACATGCAATTAATTATATCAAATATGCAATTAATAATCAGCACCAAAACTATTTAACTATCATAGAAATTTCAGAAAGACAAGCAAAGACGATTTATTTGTAATGGCGATATTCCTTACTTGAGACTCCAAAGTTGGATGCTATTTGAATCCTGCTAACCGCAACAAAGTTTTGGGGACAACTCTTCACCAAATCGTAGGCTCAGCTATATAACCTTTCTACAGTTGGCCACCCCTGAGCCCTCAATCAACGTACTACTGCCAAGGAAGCCTTTGTCTCAAAATACCTTTCTCTTAAGAGAATGGATGAAGAAATGATCCATGAATCTTTCTCAATGTATATTAAATAGACCAAACAATGGAATTAGAACCACATGCACACATTCATTGTGTCAACATGCAACTTTTATTTATTTATTTTATGTTTTACATAATTTAGTGTTTCTCTTAGTTTAACTTACTTTTTGTTAACTTTACTTAATTTTATAGTTTCTTATTTTAACTCTTTCTTAATTTATTCCTTTTACTCTTGTTAACTTCACTTATTTATTTACTGTTTAGAACTCCAGTTTATTATTTACCATTTTACTTAGAACTCGAGTTATTGTTTACTCTTTTATTTATTATTATATTATTCTCTTGACTTTTTATTTATTTACTATTTATTTATTTGCATTATATTATATTATTTATTATTAATTATTTTATTATTATTAGGCGACATTAAAAGGAGGTCAAACTTTGGAAACCCTCACAGATTTTTCAAGAGGCTTACAGGGATAATAGGAATTCTCAACTAATTTATTGAGGTGAGCATCAAGTTTTTTCACATTTTTTCAGTTGCATCATTATTTATAACATGTTTTACATGCGTATGGTGGTTTCAAGTGAACGATACAAGAAACACCCATAAGTTTCGAGCAAATTGCATGCAACATCAATATTTTGATGAGTGAAGTCATCCAAGCAGGACTTCAAGCAGGTAAATACAAGACTCGCTGGGGAAATTTTGAAGTTTTCCAATTCCCCAATGAATCTTATATTTCTCATCTTTGTTTCAATGTTCATTTGATCCTTCTTATTTATTAAAAAATTGAACTCCTCTTCTAACAGCTGCAGAAGCATTGAAGCTATGTATTTCATGCAAGCTGACAATGTTTCCACCATTCTTGAATAATAAGGAAATAATTCTAAGGATTTCCAAGGCACATTGAATATTTCTCTCACGATATTTTTCCTGTTACTTTTTGAATTCAGATAGCAAAATTCTATTATCAACTGGTCAATAAGATCATGACTAACATAACTTGGAAGCCAATGCAAGAAGTTCTCTAAGTTTGCACCATCAAGGGTTTTTTACTTTATCTTTCTTGTTCTCTTTCTCTCCCTTCTTATCAGTGTTTCTCTCTTTACACTTCTATTTTTCCATTTCTTTTCCCTTTTCCTTCTCCTTCTCTTCTTTATCCTTGGACTTATCATTAGATGTTCCCTCTCCTCGTAAGGTTTCAGGCTCTTGTATTCAATCTAAAATTTCTAAAACAGCTCTTGCTCGAATGATAGCTATTGCTATTGTTATGGAACATTATGTGATTGCTTGCTGGTCTTTGGTTCGACTTATCTCAGCAACACCATAGGAACAAATTCCCTAATATCTAGTAAGCTCTCATAGAATTCTTCTGTATCATTGTCTTGTGAGATAGGTTCAAGAGTGGAAGCATCCTTCGAAGTGGCACCTGAGGATCCATTTTCACTAGTTGTAACTCTTGTGGTGTGGCCATCATCTGGCATGATAGGAGGTTGCAAATCTAGTGCGTAAACCAAAGAAGAGACAATATGGAACAATTGTTCATAAGATTTTATTAGTTTTTTGTATGTAATTGAATTTTATTCACTGAGTTATCCCTTGCATTCAAAATTTTTTCATTCTCTTGATTCTTTTGTTGAATTCAAGAATGCTATGATTGAATACGATTTGTTGATGCATCAAAAAATGACGGAAATTCCTTCCTAAGAAGCTTCTCCTGTTCCATAGTAATGTTGAAATCCTTATAGAGCAAACCAAAAGAGGGAAAATACCGACAACACCTTTATAAAATTTCTCGAAGAGCAGAAGAGATGATGTGGAGCAGGGATATTATGAAAACGACACATTAGAAGTTCACGTAAAATTAATTTGATCACTGACAATGGTAGGCTGCTATATTACTAGTTTTGTCACTTATTATTATTAGTGTAGCCCCCTTATTGTTATTTTTGTACCCCTGTAACCCAAATATTGTTATTTTTGTGCTCTTACATTGTTATTGTTAGGTCGGCTAGGATTATTTTGTGGGCCCATGGACTCCTATATATAGAAGGAGGTTTTGGTCATTTGTATCATCCAAGAATTTTTAATTTATGTAATGTATTGGAGATTGCCCCCTTGAAGTGGCTGATTTATAAGGCATTGATCTCTCTTTTCTTATATTTTTGGAGCTGGTTTCATAACATTTGGTATTAGAGCTTTGGATTCTAGGGTTTCACTGCTCCAAATAGGTCATCATGGAATTTTCACAATAAAAATTTTAATACGAAGTTTCAGAAGCTGAAATTTGTATAGCGCAAAGCCAAAATCCTAAGGAAGCTCCTGTAAAATTTTCAGATCTTGGTTCAAAACATTTTCGGAGATATGATCTGGCGAAGTTAGGGTTTTTTCAGGCTCCTGAATTTCAACTAAAGCAGGTCATCATGGAATTTACGCTATAAATATTCATATCTGAAGTTTCAGAAGCTGAAATATTTACAGTGCGAAGCAGAAATCCCAAAGAACTTCTTGTAACCATTTCAGAACTTGGTTCGTAATATTTTTGGAGATATGATCTATGGAATTTAGGATTTTTTCAGGCTCGCGAATTTCATCTCAAAGAGGTAGCCGTGGAAAAAACGTCATAACTCTCTCTCTCTGTGACGGATTTGGATTTTGTAAAAGGTGGCCACATGTAAACAGACTGTAGTTTTTTTTATATCAATTTCATAGCCTAAGGAGGAAAAAATTATATAGGGAAAGTCATACAAGTTCGTTGTACTGAACCAGTACATAAATAGGTCATCATGGGAGATTGAGCATAACTTTTCCTAGAAGAATAAAAATCAGGTCAGAACTGTGGCATTCGAAAGAATATTTAGAGTGATACTTCAGGGCCGAATTTCACATATTGAAGATCCAAAATCACAAAGATAATTCAATTTCAATATCGAGCTCCTTAAAAACAAGAAAAATGTGTGTATTGTTTTCAAATTACATAAGTATCGTTTGAAAAAAATTAGTTTGAATTTATTCCAACGGCATATTGAGGAATAGATATCAGTATTGGGTTCTAAAAATCCCGCTAAAAATAATTCAACAACCATTAAGCCTTTATAAGGCTCTACTATGACTCATGAAGATGAAGAAACACAACATGAGATATCAAAATTACAAGAGAAAGTGCACCAAATTTCTCTATCGCAAAGAGCAAAAAGAATGAAATGGAAGTTTTAAATAAAGTCATGGAAATGAAGATGGATGGTTTGAAGAAAGGCATGGAAGCTAAGATGAATGGTTTGGAAGCTAAGATGGATGGCATGGAAGTGGGCATGGAAGTTAAGATGGATGGCATGGAAGCTAAGATGGATAACATAGAAGCTAAGATCGATGAAAAAATGAAAGACAACATGGAAAACATGAAGAATGATCTAAAAGTAGACGTCAAATTTTTGGCGAAGTTGATACAAGAAATTTTTCCTAATGGCGAAAATATAGTAGAGGAAACTCATGATGAGAAAAAAAAAATTTAATTGTGATTTCATAAAATCTAATATTGGATGGAAGAACCACCATATTCCAAAGATGGATATGAGGAATTTTGATGGCAAGGATATCGTAACATGGATACTACAGATGGAGCAATATTTTGATCTCAATAATGTGAAAAACACACAAAAGGTATGCATTACAACTTCACATTTAGAACAAAATACATTTGTATGGTATCGATGGCTTTGCTCCCGTAAAAAATTATCACTTGGTCAATTTTACAGAGGAAATGATAGCACATTATGAGTATACAAAAAGCAACACATTCTTTAGCGAAATGATAAATCTCAAAAAAAAGGGTTCAGTGGTGGAGCACATTGAGGACTTCCAAAAATTGAATATAAGGGTAACTAATATTCCAGAGGAACACATGATTGGTGTCTTCATAGGGACTTCAAAGGATAACATCCAACATGAAGTTCGTGTTTGGGAACCTGATTCATTAGAAAAGGCATTCAGGTTGGCAAGAAAAATTTAATGTAAAATTATGGCGACAAGGAGGCCTACCACTCACATATATAAATATGGAAGTGTTGCTACGCCTAGACTTCCACAACCTACAAGGTTGACACCACAACAATTGGAATAAAAAAGAGAAAAAGGGCTTTTCTACAGTTGTGATGGAAAATACACTAAAGGTCATAAGTGTGCTAAGAAGAAATTATTTTACATAGATTGTGAAGAGGAAGAAGAAAGTGAACAAGAGTCTTCAAAAGAAGAGGATATACACCAAGAACCAACCCTAGAAGAGGAAGAAATGAGTCCGACCATATCATGTAATGCATTGGCAAGAATTACCACTCCTCAAACTCTCAATATAGAAGGACATATCAAGAAGAAAAAAGTAATAGTGTTGATTTATTCGGGTGGTGCCCATAATTTTATTCATTGTAAGGTAGCCAAGGAATTGAATTGTTTCCTATACCTAGCACCAGAATGTCAAGTTATGGTTGCAAATGGAGGAACTATAAATTTCTCTGGAAAATTTCATAATATCAAGCTAACCATGGGGTAATATGTATTTAATAGTTCAATGCTTTCCATTCCTATGGTAGGTGTTGATGTTGTTCTAGGAGTACAATGGTTACAATCTTTGGGGATGGTAGCTTTTAATTTTCAAGAAATCTTCTTGAAATTTTTTTTAGAAGGAAAGGAAGTCGAATTATGGGGTATCAGAGGGAAGCCAAGAAAGATAATAAGCTCTAATGTCACGACAAAGCTTTTGAATAAAGAACAACGATGCATAATTGCACAATTATGCTCACTAGAAGTTCCAACATCATAATCATCTATTTCTGCAGATCTCTAAAAAGTCTTGGACAATCATTCCAAGGTGTTTGAAACTCCCAAAGGACTCCCACCTATTCATGATCATGATCATGCTATTCATTTGATTCCAGGAAGTGTTCCTCCAAACATCAGGCCTTAAATATATCCTTATGTGAAAAAGAGTGAAATTGAACGTATGATTGCAGAAATGATAGAGGCTGGTATAATTCAACCTAGTCAAAGTTCTTTCTCTGCTCCAGTAGTATTGGTGCACAAGAAGTATGGATCATGGTGCATGTTTCTAGATTATAAGTAGCTCAATAAGCTCACCATTAAAGATAAATTTCCCATTCCTGTGATTGATGAATTATTGGATGAATTACATGGAGCAATTTATTTTACAAAGTTGGATCTTTCTTCAAGATATCATCAAATTAGAATGAATACTGAAGATATTCCAAAAACAAATTTTTGAACTCATGAGGGTCATTATGAATTTTTTATCATGCCTTTTGGCCTTACCAATGCACCTTCTACATTTCAACGGTTGATGAATTCCATTTTCAAACCCTTAGAAAATTTGTGCTAGTATTTTTTAATGATATACTAATCTACAATAGGTCTTGGAAGGATCATGTTCAACATGTTGACAGGGTGCTCAAACTATTCCAGGAGAAACAATTATATGCAAAAACATCCAAATGTTTCTTTGGAGTACAAGAGGTGTAATATCTAGGTCATATTGTATCTCACAAGGGTGTTAAGGTAAACCCTAACAAAATTAAAGACATTAACGAATGGAAAGCCCAGATAACCATAAAGCAATTGAGAGGATTTCTCAGGTTAACAGGGTATTATCGCAAGTTTATTAAGAATTATGAGAGAATAGCAAAACCTCTAACAACATTATTGAAGAAAGACACATTTTTATGGACTCCTAAAGAAACTAAGGCCTTTGAACATATTAAAGAGGCAATGTGCCTAGCACCGGTCTTAGCTATGCCAGACTTCACAAAAACCTTTATTGTGGAATGTGATGCCTTAGGAAATGGAATTGGTGTTGTTTTAATCCAAGAAGTAAGACCCATTACTTTTGAAATATGCCCAATCAAAGGAAAGTATTTACAGAAAGCTATTTATGAGAAGGAAATGTTAGCAATACTACATTCACTAAAGAAATGGCGACCTTACCTAATGGGAAGAAACTTCAAGGTAAAAATTGATAATGATAGTCTTAAACACTTTTTGGAACAAAGACTATCTTCAGAAGAGCAGCAAAAATGGGTCTCAAAGATTTTGGGTTATGACTTTGAAATAATCTACAAAAAAGGGAAGCTAAATGTTGTTGGAGATGCACTCTCAAGAAAGAATTAAAAGGTGGAAGTATTTCTTTGTGCCATTTCTATTATCCAACCAAATTGGATAACTTAAGCAAGGGATGAATGGAATAAGGATGAAGAAGTGTGGATACTCATTCAAAAGTTGCAGCAAGATCCTAGTACATCTGGTACAAATATCTCTTATATCTTTGTAAGAATTCCCAACTAAAACAAAATATTCTTTTGGAATTGCACACCTCCGATTTTGGAGGACACTCAGGATTTTTAAACACTTACCACAGGGTGAAGAAAGAATTTTTTTGGGATGGCATTAAATCTGGTAGTCAAAATTTTGTGGCAGAATGTTTGGTTTGTCAGCAAAATAAAGTTGAGACAATTAAGACACCGGGTCTTCTACAACCTTTATCCATTCGAAGTCAATGGTGGGAGGAGATTTCAATGGATTTTATCACAGGTTTACGTAAGTCCGAAGGAAAGAGTGTCATCATGGTGGTAGTTGATAGACTTACCAAGTATGCACACTTTTGTGCATTATCTCATCCATTTAAAGCAAGTACAGTTGCTACTAGATTTACAGACACAATAAAAAAGCTAATGGAAACCCAAAGGTTATTATGAGCGACAAAGATCCCATTTTTACTGGAAATTTTTGGACAAAGTTATTTTCTTGGTTGGGTACTCAATTAGCTCATAGCTCATCTTATCATCCTGAATCTGATGGTCAAACTGAGATAATGAATAAATTTTTGGAAGGATATCTTCTTTTTTTGTATTTCATAAACAAACACAATGGGTCAAGTGGTTACCTCTCGCTGAATGGTGGTACAACGTCCTTCCATACTGCAACAAAAATGACCCCATTTATGGCACTTTGTGGATATCATCCACCGTCCATTACATCATCGTTAAGAGAAAATTATAAGGTTCAATCAGTGGAAGATCACATCAAGCATCAAGAAGAAGTTCTCCAAATCTTAAAGGATAACCTAAATTTGGCACAAAATCAAATGAAACAAATGGCAGATCAATATCGTAGCGAGAAAATTTTTGATGTAGGAGACTGGGTATTTTTATGGCTACAACCATACAAAAAAATTTCCCTCAAGGAAGCTAAGAAGGATAATAAATTATTACCAAAGTACTATTGTCCTTACAAGGTGTTGCAAAAGATTGGTACTATGTCATACAAATTGGAGCTTCCTGCTTCTTCGCGAGTGCATCTAGTTTTCCATGTTTCATGCTGAAAGAAGGTTATATGTGAAAATATTCTAGTTCAAACAATATTTCCATAACTTGATGATGAAGGAAAAATCATATTGGAACCTAAAGTAGTCACAGAAACAAGAACTCGACAACTACGAAATCGATCAATTTCAGAGTATCTCATCAAGTGGGAGAACTTACCTACTGAAGATTCTACATGGGAGGATGAGAATTTTATACATAAGCACCCAGAGCTACTCAAGCATTGAGGACAACACGTTTTTGAAGGAGAGGGGCATGTTAGGTCCTTATATTACTAGTTTAGTCCTTTATTATTATTAGTGCATCCCCCTTATTGTTATTGTTGTACCCCTATAACCCCAATATTGTTATTATTGTGCCCTTACATTGTTATTGTTAGGTCGACTAGGATTATATTTTGGGCCCATGGAATCCTATATATAAAAGGTGGTTTTGGTCATTTGTATCATCCAAGAATTATTCATTTATGTAATTTATTGGAGGTTTCCCCCTCGAAGTGGTTGATTTCTAAGGCGTTGATCTATATTTTCTTCTATTTTTGGAGTTGGTTTCATAACAGACAACATTTTAGGAGCTAACATTGGATCAAACTGGGGAATATAGCTTCGAAGGAGGTGTCAAAAACTCTAGACCTATGGGAACTCGTAGATCAGTTCCTTATTATTTGGCATGGAGTCACAAACAACTAAAAACTGAGCTTTATTTCCGAAACCAAACCACTTATACAAACTGAAAACACACAGACTGCAAACTATGAACTAGATGCTGAAGGAGACGCTTGTCCAACAAGCTTATTGCACACTTATCCTACACTAATCTAATGATAATTTTGTTGTTCTAAATGATAAAATAATGCCAGTGATTACATTCAAGCAATTGCTTATATACATTGACTTATTGACTGTTTATTAGAAAAATTATAGAAACAACTTGACCTTTTGTCCAAAAAACACAAGTTGTGCAATGTAATGGCGACTGTAGATGGATGTGTAGAATGGTAGTGGAAATATTCTTAAAAAAATAAGCTATAGAATCCATAAATTATTAATTTATTGATATAACTTTTAGGCTCTCAATGACAAGTTGATCTTGGATGAATTTTTCAATTTTTTCATCAAGGCTGAACATTGATTCCAGCACTACAGTATCATGCTCATGACCATATTCTTCCTCTATCTGTAAGTCGAATGGTATAACAATTTCCTCTCTTTTTGGAGGAGGAATAATTTCCAAGAACTATTTAGGATCTTGGAAATCATATGATTCAATTTTAAGATCCAATAGTTCAATTTCATCTTCTAATATTTCAATAACTAAACCAAGAAAACATTTTTTCTTTCACTTGTGATTCAGATAGATTTCAAACAAGGAAATACTAATGTTGAAAAATTCTCATCCATCTGAAATTTAGCTAAGTCATCCTTTCAAGTTTGTAACAATTCACCAGATAAAAAGTTTTCCACATACCCTGTCATATTGGATCACCATCAATGCCCTAAAATCTAGATTCTTTGGCAGTGAATTCACTCTAAAATTTGAAGCTTGGGATTTTGAACAATGGAGTGACAAGGTGAATGGTACAGCCTTCCTCTATTTAGCTTTCATTCACCATCAAAATTAAAATATAAACTTTTTTGTTCTTCCTATGGAAAATATACACCTTCGGTCCCCAGAAGCGGTGCCAAGATGTTAGCCCCAAAAACTTCCCAAGGCTCAGAATGGTGGTCGAATGAGGTAACCTCAAACCCCTTTGACCTAGTAGCTAGCCCTACTAGGATGAGAGGACTCACTTCGTGAGATCTCTCAATCAATTGCGCTGATTGGACATCAATCAAAGTCTTAGGGTAGATATTATGCTCAATGGTTTTGAAAGTTTAAAGGTATGATGTTGGATCACGGAAGGGTTTATTATTTCTAGGTTTGAAATAAAAAAGAATTCTAGAAAAATGAAAAATAGGTGCAAGGTAGCAATAACTTAATGATGGATTTGAGAAATTTAGTTGATTTAGTGTAGGGTTTGAATAAGTAAAGAGGTCCTCGTGAGCATGTTAACCATGACTTCACCAATGTAGGAGACAAAAACATAAAATGATATTTCCAAAGAAAACAGAGCTTTTAAACAAGAATTTTGTATGTTAACCTTATGGAAAATCACTAATGAAATGGAATATGGAAGATGGGAATATGCCATGTATAATAACCATACAATACCATATTACAAGAAACACAACATCAAAAATTTATTGCACAAGAATTCCTAAAATATAGCTACAACTTGTTCTGTTGATTACTGAAATGGTGAAATACAAGCTACAATACTCTCGATCTCTGATGTCTCAGCTTCCAACCTTTGATTACTTTGAGTATACAAATGGATGAAAAACAAAGGTCCTAATCCCAAAGGGTACAAAAATTGATAACTAATTGAATGCCACATACAAAACAACTACATAAGTATAAATATATCCTAGATTAAAATGTTGAGCCTAGTGCTATTTCCCTTGAAATTATGAACGAGTGTTGTAGTTGTGCAATACAACTGTAAACTATTTTTCTCTTAGAAACCAACATTAATATCTACATTTTAGAAATAAAAGCCTTGAACTACACCATATTCACATTTCCTGCATCTGCATTGAAACTCACATAAGACCTTAAGAAGGAGGCTTGTTAGAAGAAACAGTAGTGATCTTAGTGTATCTTACAATCACATAGTACAGTTGTAGAAGAACCCATGCTTCAAAATCATAATCAATAAAAAAATTTAAATTGAGATAGCTCTCACACCAACACCATTCACAACATCACAAATTTATTCTCTTCATTTATATAAGACACATCAAGGAGGAAAAACCCCACACAGCCATTCAAAGAACCAAGATATAAAATGCAATTATTTTAGTAACACACTATATCCGTCGGCCATGGATAGCAGCTACTGGATGATGCCTTTGACGTGCACCAACTAGTCATTCAGAACCTTCCCATCCTCATTGGCCACTTGGAATTCTATTTGATATGCGTGAATTTGTTGTAATATCCTTGTTTAGGGCAGCTTCCCTGTTAAGGGTCCAGTGGGCCCTACCACGTTGTCGGGGTCCACGTAATTGGGGGACTGCGTGAGGGTCCCCGTCCCGATATGGTTCGGTGGGCCTTAAGACCCCACCCTTAAAAAACTCGGATGTCACCCTCACTAACAGTTCAAGCTTTTGGTGTAGTGGTTGGGCCTTTGTGGTATCAGAGCCAAGGTCTCAAGGTCAAGACTCGCGGAGCATGGTGGGCTGTAATATTCCTGCTTAGGGTAGCCTCCCTATTGAGGGTCTGGTGGGCCCTACCACATTGCCAGGGTCTGCGTAATTGGGGGACTGTGCGAGGGTCCCTATCCCGAGATGCTCCGGTGGGCCTTAAGACCCCACCCTTAACACCCTGGGATGCCGCCTTCACTAACAGTTCGAGCTTTTGGTGTATTGGTTGGGCCTTTGACTGAAACATTCCTAATTAGTGATATCTAATTGGAACATTCTATTTTGTTTAGCTTGCGGTCTATAGTTTGTAAATAAATAAAAAGTGAGTGAAGAGGGTATAACTCACTTAAGTGAAATAAGACATCCACCTAGTAGCACAACGTTGTGACTTAAGTGGGAGTGAAGGGGGGCCTAACACCACGTAGAGGAGGGGGCCTATGTACACTCTAGAAGCTTCTGTAAGCTTCTGCGTAGATAAGGATGAGGATGTGGAGGAGAGATAGTGGATACATTGGGTTTTGGAGGGAAGCCAGCGTTATAGAAGAGGGAGGAGCCTCCTTATTTCATTCATTCTTGAGTTGATGATTTTGGAGTGAGACTTTTGTCTTATTGAGCACGCTGGCTGTTTAGCCTATCTGCAACAGTTTTTAGTGCACCAAGTGTCTCCGTGTGGAGATCTCACCCTTAGCCCTGGGGGACTTCAAGTTCCTGCTCAGGCAAGGTTGGTTTTTCAGTATTTTGTGAGTCATTTTATTGTTTGGGTTTGTTGTGGAGCTGGAGCTTAGAGAGACTGCGCAGTCACTGGGAGAGAGGACGCAGTCCATTGTGGAGGAGCTTCAAATTAGGGTTTCTGTAGGCGATTTTTCCAGGATTTCGAGTAGAGAGTCAGCTTTTTCCCGTTAGTGGTTTTTGGCGGAGTCTGTGGCAGTGTTTCAGCTGTTTCTGTCCAGCCACTGCATTGTACCTTGGAGGCCAGCGTAATTCATTGGGGAGGCAGTTTCGGGGGTTGGAAATTCTTGGAATGTTTTATGGATCTTGTCCAGGTTGTTGAGGAGAGGAGGTTTGCTGATTTTCAACTCATCCTGGCAAGGGGATCAGCCACTAGTCTTCAGTCCATTCCAGCAGTAGGAGTTACACGGCAGTTTCCAGCAGCTAGGACGCAGTTCCTAGAGAAGCCATTTCCGATATTCTCTAAGAGTGTTTTCTCACTTGACTTGTGCAAGATTAGTCTATTGTACTCCATTACATTTCTCGAATTAATAAAATGGCTCAACATTTCTTCTCTATGTTTTCTGGATGAGTTATCGTAGTTGTCGTCGTTGTCGTATTTTCTTTCTATGATATTATATGTCTATTATTTTTTTTGAGCATTCTAGTTCTATAGCACTTGGTATGTTTATCTTTCACTCTTAGACAGAGTCTAGAAAGGGCCAGGAAGCCTTCGGATCTCATCCTCTTTAGAGGCGACATATCCAGTAAATGCCCTCCCAGTCTATCTCTGGTTGGAGTTTGCTTGTGTTTTGGAGATATCCCTAAAACAGGATATTACAGTGGTATCAGAGCATCAATCTTGGATCAGCCTATGGGTTTCTAGTTTTCAGTTGCAATTATTTTGGCTATTTTGGTTAGAAGGGCCTACGCAGTTATTGGAGGAGGCTCATTTGTGGGAGCTTCATTGGTAGGATTTTAGATCTAGGCTGTTGGGAAATTGATAGGAGAGCCATATGAGGAGGTTTTCTGGGATTTTGGAGAGCAACGATTGACAGTAGCAGCTGCAGTGCCAAAAAACGAAATTGGAAGAGGGCCAAACTACAAAGGGTCAGATTTTGAAGGTTGGAATTAGAAGAAACCCTTTCTGGGTTTTTCTGGGTTTTAGACAAGGATCACTTTCCCAAATTCTTAGAATTTTCTGAGCAATTTTTAGTGGGTAAATTAGAGGCCGAAGTCAGGTAGAAGTGCATTCTTGGAGTAGCAATGCATTTTGTGGAGGATTCTATAGACACGGAACATGAGGAGCCTATGATAGATGTAGAATTGGAGGATTCTGTAGACACAGAGCAGGAGGAGGCAATGGCAGGTGATGATGTTGCGAAGAGATTTTGGGAGATGCTCCTCAAATTAGTACAGGATCTATCGAGGCAGATTGAGTTGATGGGGTAGAGATTCACTAATGTGGAGGCTAGACAGCGTGAAACACCAAGGGGTTTCCAAATTGGCGAGGGATCATGCACATCCCACCATTTGTCGGAGCATGATGCCACTGAGTATATGGCATCACATACACCCACACGTTCCACTATGCCCACTTTTCTGGGTGCAGACACAGGGGTAGGAGCATAGCAGGAGCCAAAGCCTAGCCACATGGGTGATTATTTCACCAAGTATCAGGCATATGGGCAGCAATTCAGAGATTCCCTTCCATTCAAATATTTTTTTCAGCGCCAGCAGGATAGAAAACCCCGCACCTTTCACAGAGGGAAAAAGCACTCACATGACGGGGACTTACAGTGAACAGTGGGTATATTCCATTTACCAAAATTTGACGGGTCATCCAAGCATTTAGAAAAATCTTGGGTGGAGAAGTTGGATGCCTCTTTCCAGCTTGACCAAGTATCGGAGGGGGAAACCATCAAAATGGTTAACTCGTACTTGGAGGATGAGGGCACACAGGATTGCAGGGAGTTCAAGGATACACCTTGTGTGACACAGGACTCACCCTCATTGGAGACCTCCTTGACCGTGTCGGTTGATATCATAGTGGACAAGATAGAGCTTACCCCAGTAGAGCCATCCATTGAGGTGATGACCAGAGCCGTGTCCGAGTTTTCAGGTGGTAGCAGCACACAACAGATGGGTGAGGTGTCAAGAGATGTATCCACCTTTGATGAGGCACTAGGAGATATAGAGGTATTGGATGATGGTCACAGACAGCGGTATCATCGGCTTCGAGCAGACCTTCTAGTTTTGAAAGGGAAGGCCACGTCAGTACGGGAGGCCATTTTGTTACAGGACAAGGAGCTGGAGGGCATGAGAGTGGCTTGTGCCGAGTCAATGACCAAGTTGGCCTGCATTGGGGAAGGACTGGATTCCCTGATGGTACAACCAGAGGGCACGTTGGAGCATCAGATCATTCCCCTTCAGGCATGCATGGATAGGACTAACAACATTTTTGGGTCACCTCTTCCCATTGGAGGGAGAGAGACGGAGTCACCTAGTCAGACCTCATACGTTTACTTGGTTAGCAGGATGAGACAATCGGAGTTGCACAGTGTGCAGCATCCACTTGTCAAGGTTGGATGGTGAGAGATTTTGAGTTGGTACTCGGTGGAGTGGGTTATGGAGATAATGGTGGACTCGGGTGTAGATCAGCAAGATTTCCCAGGTGTTGGGCAAACAGGAACCCCAGATTGGCATTAGGGTCTAGGCAAGATTACCTATCATTTCCCAAGCAGGTCAGTTGACTATGTCTTGGAGGATACAATTGGCCTAGTAGTAGAGCATGCGCATTCACTAGGGGAGTTTTAGTCAGCCCCAGTGGCCAACCAGTTTATGGGCAGACTCCCTACGTTTCCTTGGTATGACACTCATACACAAGATCATGGGGTGGTCAACATACCTTGGCAAGAGCTTGTCGGAGGAGGTGGCATTGGCAGACCACTAGATGGAGCCCTGTATGGGGCCAAGGATTCTTCACCTTTGTGTGGGGCACAGAGGACGCAACGGAGCCGAGCAGTGGTGGTAACACTACTGACACATAGGGAGATTCACTTCTCGAACCCCTCGAGGCAGGTTTGGAGTGATGATCCATTCGTCATTCGGTATAGTGATGCGATGGTGGAGACAATGATACCAATTGGGGGTAGTCTGACATGTAGAGGCACAGCTCTAGGTCATCACATCCAGGGATGTGTGGGAGCCTCTAGCGTTGAGTAGTGGACTACCAGTGGACATGGAGTTGCATGGTGGTGTACTGTAGTGTGTGGGACTGCATTGTGGAGTAGGGGTGTCCTACATCACATTGAGAGCACGTAGGGAGTGACCGATGCCTGGAAACAGTCAGGGCACAAGACGGTACAGGGTGGTACAACAATAGCATGGGGTATCCAGTAGTATACAGGGGTATGCCTCAGTGTGCAGTGGCATGTCAAGGAGTACAGGGATGATCGGTGTTATGCGAGGGTATATGGTGCTGCACAACAGGGTCTTAGAGCATTGCCTCTAGGGAGACTCATGGACAGGGACACCGGGCTTACCTTTAGGGGTATTTCACCCATTATTGATGGGGAGACAGATGAGCAATACTTGACGGTATCTGTGGGGACTCACGCACCTGACCCTCTACTACATCACTCATGGGCATAGTCAATTTTGTCATTGTCCTTTGGCACCTTGGGCATGAGTAGCGGGGTACGCGAGGCTCACCCAAGATATTTGGATGACACTCAACACACTAGGGGAGAGACTTCTCAATAGTGGCACTGGGTTAGGGCACTAGTTGATAGCCACAAGTTAGGGGATGAGATAATCCTCTGTAGGGGCGGCACATCAGTCATCGCTGAGCCTACACTTGGGGAGCGGGTCATGAGGGAGACATGCGTCACTTTTCCCTCAGGGCATGTCGAGATCATGCATGAGCAGAGGATACTAGGTATAGTAGAAGTAGCATCCCAGTATGTGTCTGGGCTCCAGGCATTGTATCAACACTTTATCGAGAGGGTGGATGGAATGTTCAATACAGATGAGGTAGCAGAGGTAGAACAGGAGGGCATTCCTTCTGTATGCCAGGGTGAGGACTCTTTTTCATATGAGTCCATAGGATCAGTTGGGGATGCTCTTGGGGAGCGAGAACAGTCATGAAGAGATGGTGACAGTAGACCGGAGCTGCATTCCAGTGTCCAGGGTGAGCAGTCATGGGACTCTGGGGGAGATACTCTCGGTGAAGAGTCACTAGTGACGATTCAGCTAGAGTAGCAGGTGATGGAGCCTCAGTCGACAGAGGAGGACACTATTCACATCAAGCATGATATTCCTTTGGTGGAGAGCCATATGGGCACCCACATTGAGCCGATGACAGATATGCGGCTAACATTGGGGTCAGCCATTGAGGTGGGGTAGTCAGATGCACTGACATCGAGTACGGTGATAGAAGTTCTAGATCCATATCCTCTGGAGGTGTTGGAGGTTGATGGGATTGTTCTGTAGGGGGCCAGTAGATAGCAGGAGCATGACATTCCTGATCAGGAGTGGGAGGAGCTGTTGGATATCGCAGAGCATCCATTTGTGGGACGACACAAGGATGCAGCGTAGATAGACGTACACGGAGTCAGCAGAGCTGCAGTGTTTTTGGTGGGTAGCACTCTCTAGGAGTACATCGATGGAGCTTGTAGCATATCTTGCCCACTTTGGCCCATTATAGAGAGAGGGGCTTCCTTCTATAGGCAGCTTTCATTGGCAGACAAGGAAAAGTAGTGGGAGTTGATTACGGGCTAGTGCCCACTCTAGGCGTGTTCCATATGCAGTTATTGTTGCTATATCAGATTCTTCTTCCAGGATGGACTGGTGGGAGATCATGAGTTGGTACCCTCTTGATGGTATAGTATTCTTCGTAGGGAGCACAGCAGAGCAGGGGCCCTTGGACATAGTAGATGTTACAGATTCTAGATGGCACGGGGGCACAAGTTTTCATTTCTTCAGCACTCCATCTCGATTTCAGTAGAGCAAGATCAGTGTGGGATTGAGTCAGGACTTGGATTAGATAGAGGTGATGAGTCGGTACATAGCTGATGGGACAGCTTACATAGTCACAGATACAATGCAGCATGGGTCATGGTCTTCGCCTCTTAGAGCATCAGTCATAGCCAGAGGCAGTGTGCAGTCTGAGCCGTGCGACTTGAGTGATTATTGGCCAGGGTGGCGATGGGATCCGAGAGGACTGTTGGTTGGTGAGAGATCAGATTGGGATCTTGGCATTGAGAGATCCCTTCATATCAGGGTGATGCAGAGGTCAGAGAGGTTTCAGTGGTGCATCTGGGACCCAGGCACATTTTGCAGTGTCAGTGGGGAGCATCAGCTAGAGAGAAGGCTTGTTCAGGAAGTTGCTTGAGGACAAGCAACATTTTTCCAGGGGGGGGACTGTAATATTCATAATTACCAATAGATAGTTGGAATATTCTATTTTATTTAGATTGCCATCTATAGTTTGTAAATAAATAAAAAGTGAGTGAAGAGGGTCTAACTCACTTAAGTGAAATAAGACATCCACCTAGTAGCACAATGTTGTAACTTAAGTGGGATTCAAGGGGGGCCTAACACCACGTAGAGGAGGGGGCCTATGTACACTCTAGAAGCTTCTGTAAGCTTCTGCGCAGATAAGAATGAGGATGTGGAGGAGAGAGAGAGGCTACGTTGGGTTTTGGAGGGAAACCAATGTTATAAAAGAGGGAGGAGCCTCCTCATTTCATTCATTCTTGAGTTGATGATTTTGGAGTGAGACTTTTGTCTTCTTGAGCACGCTGGTTGTTTAGCCTGTCTACAGCACTGTTTAGTGCATCGAGTGTCTCTGTGCGGAGAACTCGCCCTTAGCCCCGAGGGACTTCGAGTGCGTGCTTGGGAAAGGTTGGTTTCTCAGTATTTTGTGAGTCGTTTTATTGTTTGGGTTTGTTGTGGAGCTGGAGCTTAGAGAGACTCCACAGTCACTGGGAGAGAGGACATAGTCCATTGTGGATGAGCTTCGGATTGGGGTTTTTGCAGGCGATTTCGCCGGGATTTCAAGCAGAGGGACAGCCTTTGCCTGTCGAAGGTTTTTGGCGGAGTCTGTGGCAGTATTTCAGTTTTTTCTGTCTAGCCACTGCACTCTACCTTGGAGGCCAGCGTAATTCACTGAGGAGGTAGTTTCTGGTGGTTTCTGTGGTTGGCCATTCTCGCAATGGTTTGGGGATCTTGTTCGGGTTGTTGAGGAGAGGAGGTTTGCCGATTTTCAGCTGATTCCGGCAAGGGGATCAGTCCCTAGTATTCAGTCCATTCCAGTAGTAGCAGCTACAGGGCAGTTTCCAGTAGCTAGGATGCAGTTCCTATAGCAGCCATTTCTGGTATTCTCTGAGAGTTTTTTCTCACTTGCCTTGCACAAGATTAGTCTAGTGTACTCCATCACATTTCTTGGATTAATAAAATGGCTCAGCATTTCTTCTCTATGTTTTCTGGATGAGTTTTCGTAGTTGTCGTAGTTTCTGTCATTACCGTATTTTATTTCTATGATATTATATTTCTATTATTGTTTTTGAGTATTATAGTTCTATACCACTTGGTGTGTTTATCTTTCACTCTTAGAAAGAGTCTGGAAAGGGCCAGGAAGCCTCTGGATCTCATCCTCTTTAGAGGTGACATATCCAGTAAATTCCCTCCCAATCTATCTCTAGTTGGAGTTTGCTTGTGTTTTGCAGATATCCCTAAAACAAGATATTAAATTTGCTGAGGACCAGTTAATTGGTTGTGTTGCGCCGATGGATAAATGCTCTTCCTCTCAGTCATTGTATTCGAGAACTAGTCTCTTGATGTCCTGTTTCTCTTCAAGTTCAACAACTTGTTTTTGTTTTGTAATTTTCACAAGAGAGAATCCCCTTGGAATATATGATTGCTTGGTTCTTTACTTGTTATCTTTCTTCACAAGAAATCGAAAAGAGACATTGTTTCCATTTTTTTCTTCATCTACAACCTCATATCCACTTTCTATCTCAGTTATTTTTCTCTTCTCTTTTGATCCTTCAAAAATATTCACGGGAATTTCCATGTTTAGCATAGAACGTGCCCACAGTTCTAATTTTCATGAACCTAAACTGTCTTGCATAACATCCCTTAACTCACGATCAAATTCAGCTTGCTCCATTGGATTAACATCCATTAGATTCTTATATATTACCGACACATATTATTCTTCTTCAGAGGCCACATGTTCTCCACCATCTTCATCTTTGTTTTCATCATCACCTTCATCATTATGATCCACATACTTGTCTTCATCCAAGTCCTCCTCGTCTTCAAGACCATCAAGCTCCAAGCTAATCCCTTCTAATTCGCTTTCACTTTCTCCATCATCAAGCCCTATACAATTTTCCTCCATCCCATTCAATTTTGGTTTTCCATTTCTGACAAGGGTACAAACAAAATGTGAGGCATGTTTGCCTCCTTTTATGTTAGAATATTTTTCACTGCCCATCTTTTCAGAAAACACATTATGATCCTTCTATTCTAACTCATTTACACTAGCATTTTCTTCCTCAATAGATGAATATCAAATCATTTTTGGCCACAAATCATCAAAAAGTTCATGGAGATCAAACCCCATATCCAGGGCTATGGCCCCTTTGCTAAGAATATATCTTTGAAAAAATACCAGAAACTTATCAAGCCTTCATTTAGAAGAACCTATATCAAAGAAGTGGCCACATGTTTGAAGACAATTTATCACCATCTGAATGCGAAAACAATCCTCTGGTGGGTCCAGTGTGTCAAGCTCTATAATATCATGTCCAAAGAAAAGAACCAAATAAAGAGTATAAAAAATTACAGATGAATCACCAAGACGATAACTATATATCTCCCTTAGGAGGTGCATGTGTGTTATGCGTTGATGCTGAATTCCATGGTCATTTAAATCGAGCCCTAGCCTGATCTCTTCCAAAACCTCATCAAAAACAAAAAATGCTTCTTGGTGGCAACTTAAGCCTACCATAAGAGATGCAATAAGGTGTAATTGACTATACTTTCCTTTGTGAACCTTCATAAAACACTTCAAGACATATGGTTCACATTCACTCAAAGGTAGTTTTCGAAGTTGATGGAGAACATGCTCTATAGACTCTTTATCCATGTCTGAAAAAAGTAGTTTTTTCACATACTGATGCGAAGGAGGATGAAATTTAGAAACCCTCCCATATATTTTAGGAGGCTTACAGAGATAATAAGCATTCTAAACTAAAGTATTGTGTCGAGCATCAAGATTTTTCAAATTTTTCAGTTGCATCATTATTTCTAACATGTTTGCCATGTGTATGGTCGTTTCAGGTGAAATATATAAGAAACGCACATAGGTTTCGAGAAAAATGGATGTAACATCAATATTTCAATGAGTGAAGTCATCCAAGCAGGACTTAAAGTAGGTAAATACAAGACTTGCTGAGGAAATTTTGAACTTTTCCAATTGTCCAATGAATCTTATATTTTTCATCTTTGATTCAATTTTCATTTGATCCTTATCATTTATTAAAAAATGAACTCCTCATCTAATAGCTATAGAAGAATTGAAGCTACATATTTCATGCAATTTGACAATGTTGCCACCATTCTTGAATAATAAGGAAATAATTCTAAGGATGTCTGAGGCACATTGAATATTTCTCTCACAAGATTTTTCTTGCTACTTTTTGAATTCCTATAGAAAAATTATATTTTGAACTGGTCAATAAGATCATGACTAACACAACTCGGAAGTCGTTGCAATAAGTTCTCTAAGTTTGCACCATCAAGGCTTTTTCACTTTATCTTTATCGTTCTCTTTATCTCCCTTCTTATGAGTGTCTCTCTCTTTCGACTTCTCTTTTTCCATATATTTACTCTTTTTCTTCTCCTTCTCTTATTTTTCCTTGGACTTATCATTAGATGTTCCCTCTCCTCATAAGGTTTCAGGCTCTTGGATTCCATCTGCATTTGCTGAAACAGACAAGGCACCTTTCTCTGGCTCGAATGATAGATCCTACTATTATTCATGAATGTTATTTGATTTCTTGCTGCTCTTTGGTTTTGATTCTCTGAGCAGCATTGTAGGAAAAAAATCCCTAAGATCTGGTAAGCCCTCATAGAAGGTTTTTGTATCATCGTCATCCGAGACAGATTTAGGAGTGGAAGCATCCTTCGAGGTGGTAGCTAAGGATCCATCTTCACCAGTTGTAACTCTTGTGGTGTTTCCATCATCTGGTATTATAGGAGGCTACATATCTAGTGCTTCAGCCAAGGAAGAGACACTCTGGAACAATTGTTCATAAGATTTTCTCAGTTTTTCATATTTAATTTCATTTTCTTCACATATTTCTCCCTTTTCATTCAACATTTTTGCATTGTCTTGCTCCATTTTTTGAAGTGAATAATGCTCTGATTGAAAAACATCCATTGACGATCATAAAATGACTGAAATTCATTCCTAAGAAGCTTCTTCTGTTACACGGTAATGTTGAAATCCTTATAGAGAAAACAAAAATAGGTCAAAGACCGGAGACACCTTTCTGACATTTCTTGAATAGAAGCTCAGATGATGTGGAGTAGAGATAGTATGAAAATGACATTAAAATATCACAAAAAATGAATTTGATCACCGACAAAATTTTAGGAGCTAACGGAATATTGCAAAGATAAGTTGATTTAACTCCTTTAAATGCATATTATTTAAATGGTTTGAATCTTATTTGTAGGATATGTTGTATGTATAACTCATCCTCATACGTGTTATCTATTCTTTGCTTGCACATTTAATTTTAATATCACTGCATACCCATTCTCTTTATTTTATTTTTGTTGTTTATTTTGATGTGTTTTATTCATTGTAGTTTCTTTTACTAACATACATGAATGATTATGAATGATATGACCTAATCACATTTTTAGTGTTCCACATATAATACTAACATAATATTTCTCTAATATATAATTTTTACAAATAATTAAATATATACTCTAATTGGCTTGTTCAATGTTAAAGTAGTATAGGTACATGATATCATATGATTTTAACTGGACCTCTCATAGATAACAATAGGCCAACGTACTTTAATTTTTCTTTTTTCTTTTTCATTGTTTTAAGTTTAAACTTATTAGTCACCCTAATGTTATGTATAGATTAGGATGCATGTTTTAAATCTCATTTTTAGTCATAAATGATTTATTTTATTTTAGTAAGTTTTAGTTGTCATATTCCCTACCACCTCTATTTTCTTAAATACCAATTTTGAAATAAAGTCTCATTTTTATTTAGTATAGAATTATTTATTTTCTATTAAAAATAATTATTCAGTTAGTATTAGACACAGGGAATACCCGCTGAGGTGAAGGGAGGCAAACCATTTTAACTGAAAATGGAGGGTTTATATCCTTTGTGAATGTCTTTCTAGGTTTTCCTTCATCACCAAGACAATTTGGAAACCAACACATAGGAGATTTTATATTGTGAGAATCTATCCTTCTAGGATGATGAAACCAACTTTTCTTGCTAAAGGACAGGTTCATTATATGCTTGCAAGTATAATTTTTTTAAATGCTATATTGATTAAAAGAGAATTTATTCTCTTCATCTACGTTATTCTTATTCACATTGTTTACATGTTGTTCATGTATGGCTTATGAATGATGATCATTAGGTTATTGTTATAAAATAGCCTTGTAGGAAGTTATTTGTGTATTTTTGTTTTTTTTATTTTGTATATGCAAGATCTTGGACTATAATTTGGAGAGTATAAGATATGGTTTCCCTCAAGCTCCTTGAACCAACTAGTTGTCAAATCTTCAAATGGAAGGTGTTTTTTTCCTCCTCTTCTTTTATTATATGTTATAATTTTCATGAATATATGATTTATTGGGTCATTTATTACATTTTCAAACACTTCTCTATTTGGTGATCCTAGGGAAATGTTTGTAGAGCAATAGGTCCTTGTGGTTGTGTGATTTCAATCATAAAAATAATACCTTAAATTTTTTGGGGTCTACTTCGAAAAACTGATGAAATGCAATATGACCCAAATAGGCTCTACAAATAGGGACAGATATGCAAATAGGTTTTTCTCTTTGAATATTTTTAAGTTCCTAATAACATGTTTTACATGCTCTTCCCAAGGTTTTCTATAGATTGATGTTTCGTGAAAAAATAGTAACAAAATTTCTCTAAGGAATTCCTTCAAAATAAATTTCATTATCTCTGAATTCACGCTTGTGTGATACCTAATGTTAAGAAAATGACTCTTCCAGATTAATTAAAGCAATGTTTTGGGGTTAACATTTCAAACCCTCCATTGTGTTTCATCATCAAGACATAGATGGAGGACCGAATCTAACAAGAAAGAAATAATGTGGAGATTATTTAGAGAATTCAATGGAAAAATCAAAGAGAAATGTTATAGATTCAATTTAATTAGCCAAAGTAGTAATAAAATAAAAATTTATTTAAACATTTAAAAAAATAGAAAATAATAAAAATCAAAATAAGAATAAATATAAATATTTGTAAAAATGAATATATGTATATAAAATAAAAATATATGAACAAAAAAAATTTCTTAAATGGAATGAAAACAAGATTAATGGTTGTAATGTAACATAGTCCCTTCCTCTACCACTATGACTAATAATTTATTAAAGATTCTACAAAGTGCAGAGAAAACTACGCAAAATGAAAGAAAAAATATATCCACACAAATCTCTCTCTATAATGAGATATCTCCACATAGTGAAATATTTCCACAAAAAAATCAGTAGGTTTTTTAATTGACACATGTACTCATTACAATTACGAAAAAAATAAAAAAACAACAACAACTAAAATATGTTAAATTGATCTAAGTGCAAAAGAGAGGGATTTAATTTTGTGGTGTCCCTTACTTATCTCCCTAGCCCATGCTAATAAATAAACCTTAAAAACATTAAGTATACTTGTGAAGAGCTTTTCTTGTGTGGAACTTTCACTATGTGGAAAGGTCTGCACAAGAAAAGCTCCATGCACTATATGTGCGAAGCTCCAAATTCTATTTAAAAAAATTAAACACCATGAGCTAACTAATTTTTGAGTTTACATTTCTTCCTTTCAAAATAAAACAATAACATGTGTTCCTAAATTCTTCATTTTACATGATTCCAAAAAACTAATTAACTGTTAAAAATCTGATTAATTTCATGAATGTAATAAAATGTTAAATCTATAGTTTCAATGATGCCATTACTAGTGTGGTAATTTATAAAAGTAATAGTTTTCTCTCAATAAACTCTGTAGGCCACACTAAGAAATAAGCATTAAAAATATTTAGTGGAATTGCGTGGAGCTTTGCTTGCAAGGAGTATTGAGTGTGCAGAAAAATATGCACAAGTAAATATATGCACATTAATTTACATCCAAATCTCCTCATAGAATTTAAAAACATTAAACACAAGGTTTTAATTAATTTTTAAGTTAACATGCCTTTCTTTGAAAGTAATAGAAAATAGTCAACGAACCGTATTCCTAGATCCTTAATTTTACATACATTGAAATAAATGATTCATTGGGGAGCCCACATTAAGAAATAAACCTTAAAAATATTTAATAGACTTGTGTGGTGCTTTGCTTGTGCATATCTTTCACTATGTGGAAACCTCCATAGAAGAAAAACTCCACACAATTCTTTACATGGAAAGCTCTACACACCATTTACAAAAAATATTCTACATCTATTCCTTTAAAAAAAAGAAAAAAATCAATGCCACGCATTCCTAAATTATTAATTTTACATTATTTTAAATCAATGATTAGGTGGTCAAAGTATAATTTCAATAATTTAATAAAACATTAAAACCATAGGTTCAATAATGTCATTACCAATATGGAAATTTGTAAAATTAATAGTTGTCTCTTACATAGTTCCCTAGCCCATGCTAGAAAATAAACCTTAAAAGAATTTACTAGACATGTGCATATCTTTTCTTGTGCCAAAATTTAATTAAAAAAAATTACTTTATTGTAAAAATATTTAAAACAACATCGACTCAAATGCAAATAAATATGCTTTAAAATAAACTATTAACTAGTAAAAATATGATTAATTTCATGAACTTAATAAAAATTTAAATATATAGCTTCAATAATGACATCACCATTTTGGAAATTTGTAAAACTAATAGTCGTCTCTTACTTATATCCCTAGCTCACGCTAAGAAAAAAACCTTTAAAATATTTACTAGACTTCTTCAGAGCTTCCACTGTGTGGAAAGTGTTGCACAAGCAAAACCCCACACAATGTTTAAAAATGTTAATTTACATGCCTTCCTTTCAAAAAAACAAAAATAACGCCACCTGTTCCTAACTGCTTAATTTTACATGCTTTGAAATAAATGATTAAATGGTAAAAATATAATTTCATGAATTTAATATAATGTTAACGATAGAGTTTCAATAATGCCATCACCAATGTGGAAATTTGAAAAGTAATAATCATATCTTACTTAGCTCATGAACACATGCTAAGAAATAAACCTTCAAAGGATTTACTAGAGTTAGTTTTGATATTTTCTTATGTAGAGCTTTAATAAAAAGTCTTACTTAATAGAAAACATAGGAAAAACAACATCAACTACCAATCCAAATAAAAATGCCTTGAAATAAATGATTAAATAGTAAAAGTATGATTAATTTCTTCAATTTCATAAAATGTTAAAGGTATAGTTTCAATAATACCATTACCAGTTTTGAAATTTGTTAAAGTAATAGTTGTTTTTTACTTATCTCTAGAGCTCACACTAATAAATAAACCTTAAAAATATTTACTAGACTTGTACAGGATTTCGTTGTGTGGAAGGTTTCACACAATCAAATCCTCGTTTACTAATTTACATGCAAAGCTCTGCACACTGTTAAAAAAATGAGTTTCAAATGCCTTCCTTTCGATCAACGCCACCTATTCATAAATTATTAATTTACACACTTTGAAATAAATGATTAACTCATTAAAATACAATTTCATGAATTTAATGAATTGTTAAAGCTATGGTTTCCATAATATATTTATGAGTGTGGAAATTTTCAAAAATAATAGTTGTCTAAGTTAACTCGTATAAATATAATTTCATGAATTTAATAAAAGGCTAAAGCTATAGTTTCAATAATTCCATTACAAGTGTGGAAATTTGTAAAATTAATAGTGATCTCTTACTTAGCTCCCTAACCTATGCTAAGAAATAAACCTTGAAAACATTTACTAGACATGTGTGGATCTTTTCTTGTGCAAGGCTTTCACTGTGTGGAAAGTTATACAAAATAAATGATCCACAAACTTCTTTACATGTAAAGCTATGCACACTATTTAAAAACTTTAAAACCGCATTTTAAGTTTAAATGCCTTCCTTTCAAAAATAAAAAGAAAAAAAATCAATTCCACATGTTCCTAAATGTTTAATTTTACACGCATTGAAATAAATTATTAACTGGAAAAATATGATGAATTTCATGAATTTAATAAAATTCTAAAGCTATAGCTTCAATAATTTCATTACCAATGTGAAAATTTGTAAAGTAATATTCCTCTATTACTTAGCTCCCCATCCGATGCTAAAAAATAAATGTTAAAAATATTTACTATACTTGTGCAATTTTGACTTCTGTGGAGCTTTCATTTTGCGAAAAGCTCCACACAAGAAAATCTTTGTACACTACTTTACATGGAAAATTCCACACACTATTTTAAAACTTTAAAAACCAAGTGTTAATGAATTTTTAAGTTTACATGCCTTATGCCCAAAACACAATTCTTTGTTGGGTGGCTAGGTTCCCTCGTTGTTGTCTATGATATGTCAATGTGTCACATCCTTCACCAAAATTGTCCTTGCATGTTCCAAACGTCATGTTGACTGCTTCTCATGTAGCTCGATCATGCCCATTGCTCATCTCACCTAGCTCATTCCCATGATGTGCATATTTTTGGTTCCATCTACCTAACTTGGGAATGATGCCTGTCATGTGGTCATGTTTCCCGATGCTTCAACACACCGAATTATCATTGAATCTTGCACACAATGTTTCTATAAGTTCTTGGGAACCTTACCTTCATGTGTGTTTGCCCAAGTTTCTCGCTTTTTTTTCGTGCACACTATGTGATTCCCATAGGTCCACTTCATCTAACCAATCTTCCAAACACCCAAACCTTGCATCCAACATGTTTTTCTTGTTCTCCATACTCATCGAATCGCACGACTTAGGTGCACACAGTCTATAAGTTGTCAATGATCATCACGAGTTCCATTTTTTCCATGGTGCCAACTCGAGGTCTTGAAAATCCATTAATTATATGCATCATTGTCCATATATTTGTTTCATTGGGTAGCGATTCATATGTAAGTCCAATGCACCATGTCTCATGTAGGCACACCACCTAAATTGGGCACCCATTTATGCTTGGCACAAAACACCCCATCGAGCACCTAGGCACCCTACCTTCATGTGAGTGTGCCCAGGGCATGAGCCCCCATGTCACCACATATCCCATGCTACCCCATACATTTCTTCACCAAATTGGTGCACTCTCATTCCACCTATCCTATGTCTTTCCAATGCAACTATTACTTCACATATTTCCCTGATTGTTCCTTTTCCTTGCTCCGCATGTCATCCCTAACCATAGCTCATGTGGTCAAGTTCATGCTAGACACACATATTCCTTGAATCACACCTATCGTGATGGTATCATTACTTTCCCATTACTTTCATGTTATCATATGGAAACTTCACACTCATATGTGCACATAAAGAGATAGTGAAAGTTAGTCATTAACACATACAATAGTGAAATTTTTAGTAGAAACACCATGGACACCAAAAATAGAAATATTTCTGATCTGAATGGAAAATGGCCTACACCCATAGTATTGTAAATGACATCCACCCATGGTATTTTAAGTAACATCTTCCCTGGCATTCATTAACCCATAGTATTCATTTAGGCATGATATTTACCCACCCATGGAATTTACCTGTGGTATTGTAACTAAAAAATGTTATAAATAACAAGTCACATATTGTAAAAGGATATATTTTCCACCACAATGTAGCTTCTATAATTATTTATTATTTTAATAAAAAAATATCTTTCTGGTTCTATTTACCATGTGTTCTCTCCTTTTCCTAACATTCTAATTTTGTAGATCTTGCCAGATCCATTTCAAATTTTCAGATCTTGGGGGCCTCCCCCCAAGATCCGGATAAGTGGTCTCAGAGTAGGATACGAATCCATGGGAATGAGGGTTTGAAGCATATTTTAGTTTCAACATTGTGCATCCATATTTATCAACCTCCATGCAAGTTCCACGACCTCCACAAAGCACTTTCTTGGGCAAAGCGAGAAGAATTTTTGTTTTTTTTCATTTTTTGGTGGAAATTTTTTGGGAAGTGCATTTGTAGAGAAGATATGAAAATATTGGTGCATAATTTTCAGAAAAAAATAGAATAACTGGATTCCTTGCAAAAAAATATCCAATTAAAAAAAAAAAAATCACTCAAATCGATGTTCGAATGAGGGAGATATCGTTGATTTAGCATCAACAGTGTTGCATAAATGTTTTTGATGACAATTCATGGATGATAGGTCTCCTGTCATTTTTTGTAATTTTTAGTAAAATTTTTTAGAGAAATGATTATATGTTTGATATACCCTTGAAAAATCACCTGATTTCAAAAAAAAAATCGATCAAATTAGAGTCTAGACGAGGGAGTTATCGTTGATTATAAATCAACTATTTTTTTCAAAAATTGTATGACGATGGGATAGTTGCAATGTGAATCTGAGTTTCCAGAGTATCTCAATAGAAATTTCAAACACATGGGAATATGCATAATGATCATTCTATTTAAAGAACTATATTATAATAATTATTCTTAGTTATATTGACCAAGTTATACCCATTTTAAATCTAGAGTAGCATTCACAGCGGATTCCCTTTGGAGACGTGGCCTCCCACCCCGCTTTAGTAGAAACCTACTTCACATTCATCATTTTCAGCATAGTAGTCTTCTCCTTGGGTTCTTTTGGGATGTGCCCTCCCACCCTAGGCTTATATGTAGGCACCTACTACTTCATGAACAGTCAACATCACGGTTATGGGTCAACAACAAAAAATCCTTCTCATTGAAGTCCATTTGCTAGGCCGCACATTTTTAGTATCATAGCTGGTCACAAGCATTACAAGGTATCTCTATCATTGGATCTTTGTTTTTCATGGTTTTTGGTCATCTACAAATGCACACTTCATCGAAGTCCATTTTCTAGGCTGCACATTGTAGCATCACAATTGGTCACAAGCATTACAAGGTATCTCTATCCTTGGATCTTCATTCATCACAGTAATGTGTTAACCACACAAAACCATTCTCTTCAGTGGATATTCATATTCAACAAAATCTTATCAGGAGGGAACTTCATGCAATGGATACCATTGCTTCTTAAGGGGGGATGAATGATACAAATGTAAAATGACCTACAACCATGGTATTGTAAATGGCATCCACCCATGGTTTTTATCCACCCATGGTATTGCAAGTGACATCTTCCCATGGTATTCATTCACCCATAGTATTCATTCATGCATGGAGTTATATATTCCCATGTTATTCATTCACCCCTGGTATTTAGTGACCCATGTAATCTACTTGTGGTATTCTAACTAAAAAATGTTATAAGTAATAAGTTACATCTTGTAAAAGGACAAATTTTCCACCACAATGTATCTTCTACTATTATTATTTTTTTTAATAAAAATATTTCTTTATGGTTTTATTTACTGAGTGTTCTCTCCTTTTCCAGAAATTCCAATTTTGTAGATATTTCCAAATCCATTTCAATTTTTTAGATCTTACGGGCCTCTCCCCAAGATCCGGATCAATTTCCCAAGGTTCAAGTTAAAAAATTGGACGAAACGGGTGCACCATTACTTGAAATTAGTCACATGACTATTTTCTCGATAACCATATGGTTGTGGAAACATTTAGTTAGCACGTTAGGCCACGAACTTGCGTGAGAAACATTCCAAATATTGACATGTTGGGATAATAAATTCAAGCTTTGAGCCCCAAGAATATTTAAAGGAAAGGAATTGGTAGTTCTCATCTCATTTATAAGGTGAAAAACCACATTTATGAGCCAATCAGAGGAGGAGTATCCAATAAACTCTATAAATACAAGTTATAAGAGAGACCATAGACAAGAATAAGTAAAGCATTGTTATGTTGCCAAAAATTCCCCCTAATCAATAAAACATTTCACTGAGAAGAGGATTTTATTATTGAGAGAGTATTAATACTTCTTTGGGAGAGATAGGAAGCTTGCAAAGAGATTGAGGAAAGGAACTTCCTTGTTGAGGATTTTTTAGCAACATCTTAGACAATTCTCTCCATGTGAATTTTATTAATATACTATACCTCTTCTACATTCAATAGAAATTAAAATGAACTGCTTTCCATTGATTCGTTTATATGTTGGCTCCATTGAGAATTATTCATGTGTTTATTTCCTAGTTTTTAGTTTTTGTTTATATATGCATTGTTTTCATTACTTACAAAGTTTTTTTTACCCATGCTTGTCCACTAGAAACAACCAATTGATTGTAATTTCCTTGTACGAAACAACAAACTCCAAGGAAGGTGTAGTTGGTACTCTATAACAATAAAAAAAATACCACAAGATGACGAATCCACTAGTTTCCTTTCTTTGATCCAAGGGTTGTTTTGCAGGACATTCTCTATGCATTTTCATTCCATTATGCTTCTTTCAGCTCTCCATAATTTTCACAAGACCTCTTGGACCTCTTTTCGGCTGAGAAAGTTGACTCCACAAATTTTTTCACCAAGCACACAAATTTTGTTGTAGATATATTTTCATTCCATGTGCCTCTACACAGGAAAACACATATTTTACTGAGAGAAAAAAGAACATTGTGATTTTTCTTCCCTGTGTGATTGACAACCTTTAGTGAATTTCCTTCACCTCTACATATTTTTTTCCAGTTGGTTCATATTTCCTATTTTTTTTACTAATCATTATTAGTAGAGTAATTATATGATCTTTTCTTTAATTTGAATTTCTTGCATAACTTAATTTAGTGAAAAATTGAGTGCCTACATTCCACAGATAATTTTCAATTTATTTTTCATTTTTTCATAAGTCACATAGCTTAATAAGTAAAGGAATAAGTGGACTATCATCCACATATTTTTTTTTACTAACCAAAGTATTTTTATTTTATTATTTTTTGGTACTTGGACCAAGTGTTACTAAAGAAATTAAGTAGCCTATGCTTCCATTGCATCATTCAAACGATGAGGGAAAATTTTAAGGATGGGAAATTATCTTGAAGTTGAAAAGCATTCACGAATCTCACTAGTCCCTAATAAGAAAAGTATAAAATTTTTATTGTTTTATTCATAAATGTATTAAAATTTATAATTATTTTATATAAAATATATATAATTTTCGCTATTTTTAAGGTAAAATAATTTTATATTGTAAAATTTGGGAGAATCATATTTTAAAAAAAATGTAAATTAGCGAATCTTTTTTTTGGAAAAATCATGGAAAATTAGCACACCTGCGAATATTAGCCCCTAAAATTTTCCATGTAGATGATACTGGTCTTGAATATGAAATATTTATTAAATAAATTCATTTTTCCATCTCCCTTTAGGCACAAATAGTGTAATACAAAAAGATTAAGTTTCCCAGTATCCACATTTTTTCTTTTTCATGGAAGCAAAAATAAAAAATTTGTGTAATTAGAGGATATTGTAAAGTATCATCACATATCCACATATTCTCACACTTTGTATGTTCACTTTTCCACTTCCACACACATTACAGATCACACACTAAGCTTGTATAAGCTTTGTACAAAGGGCATACATTTTCTGGAGATTTTGTACTTATCTTTATTTTCTTACATTCTCACACCATAAGTGAAACAAGACTCCTAAAAGAAACCATAACTTGAACCAACTAAATTTCCCCATAGAGGTTATAAATATTGTATAGTTCAGGATAGGACCATTATGGGTAGGCATCCCATAAACCACCATAGTCATTCTACATTTTTAAAACATAGAAGTTGACTTTTTGGGTTCTTTAAATCCTTAACCATCCCATGAAAAAGACTTCACGGGAATGTCAAAGACTTGATTCAGAATGACTTTCGATTAGGTATAGTGCATGTGGGGCCATATGGGGCTACCTGAACTATATAGTGCTTGGTACTGGTAACTTATTACCAGGAAGTTAAAGACTCAACTTCTCCCATGGGACAAAGGTATCTTGGTAGCCAAAATTAGGGAATCCTTTCCATAGATATGAAGGTGTGGGAAGCACTAAATTCTCATTCATTACCTTTTTTGAATATTTTGGTTTTTGAAAGCATCACTAGTTCTTTTGGGGATTGGCCATAAATACTCATTCATTACCTTTGTTGAATATTTTCTCTTTTGAAAGCATCACCAGTTCTTTTGGGGTGGGGCCCTAGTACCCGTCATAAAATATATCTCTGCAATGCCCAATTACTTTGAGAGTGGTAAGGATGAATCAGTAATCATAGGATATTTTATGATACACAGAAACAAAAAACAAACCTTTTCTCTTTTTTTATTTATTTTACAGTATAACTTAAAGGAAAATTAACCACTTATTTTTTTCTTTGTTTTATGCACGAGATTTTTCTTTGATACATATCCCTTTTCATAATCACCTAAAAGGAACACAAACTTTACGCAATAGGGGACCTCGTGGTTCCTTGTCGATCTAGGAACCTTCAAAACCTCCCCCATTACCAGGGGGTGTGCCTAGTCTCTCAAAATTTAGGCATAGAAGACAACACACAACCATCATTATAGGATCATCCTTTATTGATTTAACTTTTATTTTGACCATCCCCCTCAAAGTACTCCTTTCACCACCCCTAATGGGTCTCCACACGATACCCCTTTGTGGATCCCACACACCACCCCTCCAGAGTGTCCACACAGTTTCCATTAGGGTAATCCCTATCACACTTACCCACAGTGAACTCCTTTAAACATTGTTGTTAAAAATAATTTGACGATGGAAAATAAAAACCATGTCCTATTCTATATTCCTTAAATATTAAAAATTTAAGTAAGTTAACCAATGACCCCATTGCACATGTCCAGAATTGGTCACCGATGCCTACAAAGTTAGCTTCAAATATTTCAAAATGTTAAGGCAAACAATGTTAGGTCCCTATATCACTAGTATAGTCCCTTATTATTATTAGTGTAAACCCGTTATTCTTATTATTGTACCCTTGTAACCTCCATTTTGTTATTATTGTGCCCTTAAATTATTATTGTTAGGCCGGCTAGGATTACATTGTGGCCCACTAGGATTACATTATGGCCCCATGGAATCCTATATATAGAAAGGAGGTTTTGTTAATTGTATCATCCAAGAATTGTTCATTCAGGTAATGTATTGGAGGTTGCCCCCTCGAAGTGGCTTATTTCTAAGGTGTTGATATCTCTTTTCTTCTCTTTTTGGAGCTGGTTTCCCAACATTTGGTATCAGAGCTTTGGATTCTAGGGTTTTGCTGCTCCAAATAGGTCATCGTGGCATTTTCGCTATAATGTTTTTTCTACGAAGTTTCAAAAGCTGAAATTTTTAGGGTGCGAAGCCGAAATCCTGAGGAAGATTTTCTAAACGTTTCAGAGCTTGGTTCACAATATTTTCGGAGATATCATCTGTGGAAGTTAGGTATTTTTTGAGGCTCCTAAATAAGTCATCGTGGCATTTGCGCTATAACCGTTTTTCTACTGAGGTTCAGAATCTGAAATTTTTATGGTGCGAAGCTGAAATCCTAAGAAAACTCGTCAAAAAAATTCAGAGCTTGGTTCACAATATTTTTTGAGATATGATCTGTGGAAGGCAGTGCGTTTTCAGGATCCCGAATTTCATCTCAAAAATGTGATCGTGGGAAAATTTCAATAACTCTCTCTCTGAGCATTGGATTGGAGTGCCGTAAAAATTGGTTGCAATCACACAGACTTTAGTTTCTTGGCTATCAATTTCAGAGGTGAAGGACAAAATAGTGACACGTGGAAAGTCGTACAAGTTCGCTATACTGAACCAGTCCATAATTAGGTCATTGTGGGAGATTGGACATAACTTTGTCTTGGAGAATCCAAATCAAGTCAGATCTATGGCATTCAAAAGAGAATTCAAAGGGCTACTTCAGTGCTGAATTTCAGATATTGAAGAGCCGTAATCATAGATATAATACAATTTCAATATCAAGCTCCTCAAAAGCAAGTAAAAGGTGTGTATTTTTTTTCCGAATTGCATAAGTCTTGTTTGAAGAATCAAGTTGAATTGATTGCAAGGGAATATTGTAGAATATATATCAGTATTGGATTATAAAATGGCCCTTAAAAATAATTCAACACCCATTAAGCCATTGGAAAGCTCTACTATGACTTGTGAAGATGAAGAATGGAAACATGACATATCAGAATTACAAGAGCAAGTGCAACAAATTTCGCTCTCGCAAAGAGCAACAAAAAATGACATGGAAGTTTTGAAGAAAGGCATGGAATCTAAGATAGATGGCATGGAATCTAATATTGATGGCATGGAGGCTGGCATGGAATCTAAGATGGATGACATGGAAGCTAAGATCGATGAGAAAATGGAAAACATGAAGAATTTTCTAAAAGCAAACATGGAAGGTTTGACAAAGTTGATACAAGAAAGGTTTCCTAATGGTGAAAAGATAGTAGAATAACCTCATGATGAGAACAAAATAAATGTTAATTGTGATTTCATAAACTCTAATGTTGGCGGGAAGAACCACCATATTCCAAAGATGGATATGAGGAAGTTTGATGGAAAGGATCCTGTAACATGGATACCACAGATGGAGCAATATTTTGATCTCCATAACGTGCAAAACACACAAAAGGTACGCATTGCAACTTTACATTTAGAACAAAATACATTTGTATGGTATCGATGGCTTTGCTCCCGTAAAATTTTTTTCACTTGGTCAATTTTTACGGAGGAAATGATAGCACATTATGAGGATACAAAGAGAAACACCTTCTTTAGCCAATTGATAAATCTCAAACAAAAGGGTTTAGTGGGGCAGCACATTGAGGACTTCAAAAAATTGAATATAAGGGTAACCGATATTCCAGAGGAACATAGGATTGATCTCTTCATAGGTACTCTAAAGGATAACATCCAACATGAAGTTCATGTTTTGGAACCCGATTCATTGGAGAAGGCATTCAGGTTGGCAAGAAAAGTTGAATATAAAATTATGGCGACAAGGAAGCCTACCACTCAATTCTATAAAGAAGGAAGTGTTGATACGCCTAGATTTATCCGGATTTGCGCAGAACTAAATGCATCAAACACATAACCATAAATACAGAGATGCAGCGGAAATAACACTTCATTTCATTAATATCAAATAACAGAAAGATGCTTACAGACATAATGGAAATAAAATAGCTAGGGTGCCGGTAGCGAATCTCTGAGAAGAGATGTGGTGGCTACAGACCTCTGAACTGTGTTACAATGAGGCTCGAGGGCCTATTTATTGTTGAGAAACAATGTAGAATCTGAAACGTCCAAAAACCTAACCGTAGGAGATGAGGCGCCAAAACTGTGGGCGCCCGTTTGGGTAAATTGGTGGTTCAACTTCCCGGGGGCATAACTTTGGCACCCGATCTCCGTTTTACGCGCCCAATAGCTCGTTAGAAATATCTATCCGAGGACTTCAATTTTTGAACGAGCAACATCGGTCCATGGACCCATGTTGCTCTCTTTTTTCCCAAAAAATGTCGTTTAGGGTCTCAAAACGGCTCCGGAAGTTCAGGACCCGAAAAACTGCTAAAAATAGTAAGTTTTGTTGCAACTTGAAAATTGAAAGAACTGAAGATGGGGGTTCAAATGAATAGGTGGGTGGCCACCAATATCCACATGGATCATTAATCCCCCAAAACGGCTCCGAGAGTGGAGGACCCGAAAACCTGCTAAAAATAGTAAGTTGTGCTGAATGTGAAAAGCTGCAAGAATTGATGGTGCTGGTCCAAATGGAATAGGTGGGTGGCCACCAATATCCACCTGGATCATTCCTCCCTCCTTAGGAAGCAATGGTCCCCATTGTGTTGAGATCCTCCATGAGATGAGGCAAATTCTGTTGAACTGAGTATTAGATGTGTTGAAGATGTCATGGACCTGCGGGTGGACATGCTGGATGCGTTTCGTAAATTTGGTTTCTTTATCAGCCTCATACAGTACATGTTTGGATTATGTATGTGTAGTTGCAGGATGTATGGCAACATCAGGTGGTGGTGCATTGGGAGTCAGATCAATGGAGTGCTTGTCCTGACAGTGTAGAGGAACCCCTATGAGTGAGGAGAAATTGTCATCGTATTCCTCCATGACTTTGTCCATCTGCTGCAGCCGTGAAAGGGAGCCCTGTTTCGAGGTTGTGGCCACAACATTCTTCTTTCCCTGTGAGTGAGTCGTAAGGAAAATGAATTTCCTGGTCTGGGAAACAATCTTACTGCGTTGTTTTGCAGTAGTCAAAGAGATGGCAGGAGGCGGTACTACCTCCGGTATCCTGTACAAGTTATTTCCCAAAGTAATAATAACAGCACGAGGCCTAGACTCATACACAACATGTCACCTCCACAAGTATGGTTGGCCCAATAATACATCAGCTACATCAAGAGGAGCAACATCACACAATACCTCATCCGTGAATGGCTTGATACTGTATGGAAGTCGGCACTGCTGGTGGATGCGGAGATCTCTCCCTGGGTGGAGCCACCCGATGGTATACGGCTGCGGGTGTGCTATGGTTGGTAGGCCGAGCCGCTTCACGACCTCTACTGAAATGAGGTTCTTTTGGCTTCCGCTATCGACGAGAAACTGCAGTGGAGAACCCTTCACCCACATCTGCGACTGGAAGAGGCGCTCCCCCTCCTCTGGATCCTCTGGACCCTCCTTATGGATCTTGGTGGTGGCAACAATGGCACTGGGATCCGCATCAATGATCTGCTTCCCTTTGTCATTACCTTTGTCTGGTTCTAACTCAGGATCAGAAAATGCATTTGATTTGGGTGCCTTTAGTTCAGCCACCAAAGATTGTTTGGCCCGACACTCGTTTGTGCTGTGAGTGGGGCTGTTATGAAATTCACACCACTTCCCTGTGACCTTCTTTGGATTTGTGGTGTTGTTTTGAGTCGCATTTCTTTGGCCTTGCCCCTTGTTCTTCGCTTCGGGGGCACCTTTCGAATTCGCAGATCCAAAGTCTCGCTTCTTCTGCTTAAATTTCTGCTCGATCTTGGCAGCATAGCGATATGCCGTGTCAAGCGATGTAATGTCGAGGAACTCCATTTCCTCCTGAATGTGTTTGTGCAGACAACCGTGGTACTTGAGCACCAAATATCTCTCTGAATCTTTAATACCCAACTTTGTGCGTAGGGTATGGAACAGATTCGTCAGTTCGTGCACATCTTGATCCTTTTGTTGCCACAACGTGGTCCATTGGATGTATTTGTCCTCATAGCTCCCCACAGGGTAATATTGTTCCTTGATGCCATCTTGGAATGAATTCCAAGTGGGTGTGGCCGAGAACAGAGAGGGTTCCCCTTCGCCCTCTTGCTCACGGTAGGTTTCCCACCAGTCTTTGACATGGGCAACAGGAGGAAAATAATATTTTCTCGGTCAGAGAGGTCATGGACCGAGAAATACCCTTCCAACAAATTTAACCATCTGTCTACAGCGTCTGCATCTATTTTTCCTTCAAATATAGGAATGTCAAAGTTTACCTGTACCTTGAAGGGAGTGGCGCCTCCAGAGTGGCTGTTGGATGCAGATGCGCCATATGTGGGCAGTCGTTGAAGGATTTGAGCAAAGTTATCCATCATCATGTTCCTTTGTTTCTCGAGAGCCTCCTCGAGCAGTATTTTGATAGGATCTCCTGCTCCCTCGTCTTTCTTTTCTTCCGCCATGGGAGGTCGTTGGGGTTTGCGAGGCTGATCTTGCAAGGGTTCAACCAGATCGAGCCCTAACTCCTTATACCCTGACCGCGTTGGGGACATGCAAAGAAAAACAAAGAAAGAGCAGACCCGCTCTGATACCACTGATCCGGATTTATGCAGGAACGCAACAGAATAAACACATAACCATAAATATAGAGATGCAGCGGAAATAACACTTCATTTCATTAATATCAAATAACAGAAAGATGCTTACAGACATAATGGAAATAAAATAGCTAGGGTGCTGGTAGCGAATCTCTGAGAAGAGATGTGGTGGCTACAGACCTCTGAACCGTGTTACAATGAGGCTCGAGGGCCTATTTATTGTTGAGAAACAATGTAGAATCTGAAACGTCCAAAAACCTAACCGTAGGAGATGAGGCGCCAAAACTGTGGGCGCCCGTTTGGGTAAATTGGTGGTTCAACTTCCCGGGGGCATAACTTTGGCACCCGATCTCCGTTTGACGCGCTCAATAGCTCATTAGAAAGATATATCCGAGGAATTCAATTTTTGAATGAGCAACATCGGTCCATGGCCCCATGTTGCTCTCCGTTTTCCCAAAAAATGTCGTTTATGGCCTCAAAACGGCTCCGGAAGTTCAGGACCCGAAAAACTGCTAAAAATAGTAAGTTTTGTTGCAACTTGAAAATTGAAAGAACTGAAGATGGGGGTTCAAATGGAATAGGTGGGTGGCCACCAATATCCACCTTGATCATTAAGCCCCCAAAACGGCTCCGAGAGTGGAGGACCCGAAAACCTGCTAAAAATAGTAAGTTGTGCTGAATGTGAAAAGCTGCAAGAATTGATGGTGCTGGTCCAAATGGAATAGGTGGGTGGCCACTGATATCCACCTGGATCATAGATTTCCAAAACCTACAAGGTTGACACCATAACAATTGGAAGAAAAAAGAGCAAAAGGGCTTTGCTACAGTTTTGATAGCAAATACACTAAAGATCATAAGTGTGCTAAAAAGAAATTATTTTACAGAGATTGTGCAGAAGAAGAAGAAAATGAACAAGAAGAGGATATACACCAGGAACCGGCCCTAGAAGAGGAAGAAATGAATCTGACCATATCATGTAATGCACTGGCAGGAATTACCACTCCTCAAACTCTCAAGATAGTAGGACAGATCAAGAATAAAAAGGTAATAGTGTTGATTGATTAAGGTAGCACCCATAATTTTATTCATTGTAAGGTAACCAAGGAATTAAATTGTTTCCTATACCCAACACCAGAATGCCAAGTGATGGTTGCAAATGGAGGAACTATAAATTTCTCTGGAAAATGCCATAATATCAAGCTAACCATGGTGGAATATGTATTGACTATTCCAATGCTTTCCATTCCTATGGGAGGTGCTGATGTTGTACTAGGAGTACAATGGTTACAATCTTTGGGGATGGTAGCTTTTAATTTTCAAGAAATTTTCTTGAAATTTTTTTCAGAAGGAAAGGAATTTGAATTACGAGGTATTTCAGGGAAGCCAGGAAGGATAATAAGCTCTAATGTCATGAAAAATCTTCTAAAGAAAGAACAACGAGGCGTAATTGCACAATTATGCTCACTACAAGTTCCAACATCAAAATCATCTATTCCTGCAGATCTCCAACAAGTATTGGACAATCATTCCAAGGTGTTTGAAACTCCCAAAGGACTCCCACCTATTCGTGATCATGATCATGCCATTCATTTGATTCCAGGAAGTGTTCCTCCAAACATCAAGTCTTATAGATATCCTTATGTCCAAAAGAGTGAAATTGAATGTATGATTGCAGAAATGTTAGAGGCTGGTATAATTCAACCTAGTCAAAGTTCTTTCTCTGCTCCTGTAGTATTGGTACACAAGAAGAATGGATCATGGCGCATGTGTTTGGATTATAGGGAGCTCAATAAGCTCACCATTAAAGATAAATTTCCCATCCTTGTGATTGATGAATTATTCGATGAATTACATGGAGCAATTTATTTTACTAAGTTGGATCTTCATTGAGAATATCATCAAATTATAATGAAGATTGAAGATATTCTAAAAACATAATTTGAACTCATGACGGTCATTATGAATTTTTGGTCATGCCTTTTGGCCTTACCAATGCACCTTCTACATTTCAAGGGTTGATGAATTCCATTTTCAAACCCTTCCTTAGAAAATTTGTGCTAGTATTTTATTGTTACTAATTCACAATGGTGTCTTAAGGATCATGTTGAACATGTTGACAAGGTGTTCAAACTATTTCAGAGATACAATTATATAAAAACATCCAAAATGTTTTTTCGGAGCATGAGGTGTAATATCTAAATACATTGTATTCCACTTCTATGGGTGTTAATGTAGACCCTAACAAAATTAAAGCTTGTAAGGAATGGAGGCCCCACAACTACAAAGGCTGTATAATTTTCTGCTAATTATGGCATATCAGTTGTTACTTAATTATGGGAGAATAGCAACACCTATAACAACATTATTGAAGAAAGACGCATTTTCATGGACTCCTTGTTACACTGAAAATTGTCACCTTGACATTCTGCTAACTGTATGAGCTCATTATCACTCATACTTCTCCCTTTGCAAGTATAAACATATTAGTTCCTCATGTCAAGCCTTGAAAATCAGAAAAAGTTCCTAAAAGTCTCCTAAACTTTGGTGTCGCACTTTCTGGCTATCTTTCCTGTGGTCCCGCACCCAATGTTCATCTTTCCTGTGTTCCTGAATGCACTTTATATTTTTTATAGGTGCGGACCCCTGCAGTATTAAAAAGGCACAAGTAAATCCCAAAAAGCTCAATAAAAGTGAATTCTGGAAGCTTCTAGAATGGATTTTGCGGTGGCAGAACTGCTCTTGTGAGGTGCATGAATCCCTTACCTTATGGAGCTAACCCCTTGATGTGAGGAGCTTATCCCTTTGAAGGAGGATTCTATCCCTTCATACTTGGAAGAGAAAACCTCCTCTTTTCCACTATAAAAAGAGGCATTGGGTAGCCTCAAAGAGAGTTGAAGCTTAAGAATATTTTTAGGTTAAGTGTTGTTGAGATTTAGACTCAGTTAACTAAGACTTTTTGAGGAGAGATTACATACCTCTACTTGTCTTGGTTGGAGGAGTGCAGAACTTTTCAAAGTAAAGGAGACTCCTACTTCAGACCCCGAAAAGTCCTGTGCAACATCAAGGCTCAGGTTGTAAGGATTTTCTACTTTTGAAATTAATACAAATATACTTGTTTTTCTCAATAAGATTTCAATCAATGGTTTATTTCATAGATTCCTTGATCACTATGATAAGCATGGTTTATGATGATTTCTATACAGGTGCTATGTAATATTTTGCTTGTTTATGACTGTAGGTTTACGAGGAAAACTCCTTCAAGCGCGCGACGGACAACGACGACTTCAAACAAGCACTGGACAAATGGTAAGTCCTCAACATCTCTATAGAGATTTTCATAGATCAATTATGGTTACAGAAAGATTAGTCTATTTGGCTATTTTTTGTTAGATACTTTTAGTACTAGGGAGATCGGTCTTGTCCGCAAGACGGATTAATCCATACAACAAATTGGAGACTCCGCTGGGGAAAGAACTTGTTGTTTTTGGTTCTCTTTTATTTTGATTTGAGGAAACGTTTTTATTGGTTTTTGATTGATTGAAATCTGCCTGGGTAGCTTAGGTTTTGTCTGTTTTTGAAAATTTTGAAATCCTTTAAGTTTTTCTCTAGTTTTTCCTGGGACCACACTTTGCCTTGTTTTCACAGTGCGGGTAGTTTCGCACTTTTCTTGTGTAAACAGTGCGGGACCCCACCTGTGATATCTTGGAGCCTGCAGACCCTGTCAAAGTTTTGAAAAACTTCAAATTTCTTTCTTTAGTTTATCTTGATTTTGATTGTCAGTTTTGTTTTCTGCCCAGATTGATGATTTTTTCTGTCAAAAGCTTTATGTTAATAAATCTCAGCAGTATTGGTGTTTTGATGATTTTCTAGAAGTTTTGCATTTTGGATTGCTTTTCACTTGGTCTTCGTAGCGATTTGAAGCATTTGACACTTTGAAGTACCTCATATTACCTTTGTCCTTTTGGTATTTTTCTGAATCTGACCTGATTGTGAAATCATTCTTTATTGAGAAATAGAGTTACCTGTTTCTTTGCAAATCTTCGAAAATAAACTTTGTTATTGGTTTTTGAATTTCATTTTTTATAAAAACATAATTGAGTGTTGTTGATCTGTTGGTTATTCTGGATGAAAAGATCCTTAGTTTGCTGAACAACTAAGTTAAAACATTCTTCAAAAAAAATCTTAAAGCTTTTATTCATTAGGGTTATTAAAGTTTGTAGTTTTGAGTACTATTAAACTTTGTAGATCTCAAAATTAGTGTGTACTTTTGAGTGATTTTAAAATTTCTACCTTTCTTTTGAAGGAAAATTGTTTTGTAGCTTCGAGTTTTTGGAAAGTGAAAGGATTTTTATTGTGAGCTTTAATAATTTGTTGGAAAAGAAAAAAAAATAGTTTCTTTCAATTGTTCTTTATGTTTAAAGAAGGAATTGTTTATTAAAATAATTGCATTCTCTAACTTTTCCTTAATTAGAATTTCAGTGAAAGAAAACAATTTGATCATCATTTTTAGGTGCATTTTTAGTGTCTTTTGGAAATCGAGTCTTCACACCATCAGAGTTTCATTTCCGCACCAATTGACCTAAGAAACAACTATTAAAAGTAACGCTTAATTAAAATTCATCTAGCAATATTTTTGTTTTCTAGGGCTCTTATCACCAACATAGCTTAGGCTAGTATCTTGGAGTAGGGAGTAATTAACTCTCCAAGGTAGTAAAAACAAACAAGTAGACAAATCTTGCGATAGGAGATAAATCCAATTGTAATTTGTATAATCTGGGAAGCTTCTCTTAAATAAGTCAATCACGAGGTCATGTCCGAACCTTTGAAACAATCAATTTTGTTTCATTGGGGAAGATAGAAGATTTTTCACGTATTACAAACGGTAAACCTCGGATTAACCATTGTCGAGGAGCATGGGGTCACTTGTCGGTAAACCTTGGATCAACCATGTCGAGGAGCCTTTAAGGGGATTGAGCTTGCTACTCTGCCCTGGCGCATGAAATCGGATCGTAGACTATTCCCCCAGTTATATTTGTTACTGTTGGTAACCTTAGTGTCCATTATCTTAAAATTATTTCCTAAGGTGATGGTGAAGGAAAGATCTCACTATACTTGGAGCAGACGTCGACTAGAGTCACTTGGACTCTATGGGGGGTTCTCTTCACACGAGATGGTTTTGTGAGGAAACTTGCGCCAGTCTGTTTCATTAAGCAGGTTGTCGGGGTAACTGTTCCAACTGCCCTTTCTATGTTAAATTTCTACTAAGTTGGATTTCATCACCAACTAGTGTTTTTAGTACGGAAAGTTATTGTTTGTGTGTGGTTTGAACTCTTAGATTTTTAAGCGTGTGATTCAGATGTTTGTTTCTTTAGAGACTGTAGGTGTTTTCATTAAAATTTTCTTTGTTTGCATGTGATTAGTTAATCTTTAATCGTGGCAGAATTGCCGAGACAATCCTGGAGACTACAAGGGAAACCCCCTGAATATTCGCCAAGTCAGCTTGAAGGGCTTCGTGCTCTGGTATCATCTAGTAGTGGTAGGATTCGATCAACAGATATTGGAAGCTCCTCTATAGTTGTCCATCCTGATCATCAAATACCTACAACATAATACATTCAAGAACTGATTTTAGTTTCTGAAGTTACTAGTAGTATTCCTGCTTCTAGTGAACTGGCTGACGAACCTGAAATCTCTGAACCTAAAACTGAACCTTCTATTTTAGAAACATCCTCAGGATTTATTTCACCAACTGCTAGTGATCTTGGTTCACCTAGGGTAAGAAATATTGTCACTGACGATCTTCTAGCTGGTCTTATTTCCATTGAATAACTTACTAATCCAGACAAAGATATATCTCTTCCCGACTCCCCTCAATCTTTAAATCTTAGGGAGCGTGAATCTATTTTCTACAGCCCTATTCGAACTAGTGCTTGGTATTTATCCTTAACAAACTTTTTAGAGAATCCGGGTCTTGCTTTTTCTCCACCTTGAGTTCCAATTCATCCTACACCCAGAGGTTACTATCCGCCATCCATTATGGCTGGAGAGTCATCCATGTTTTCCCAGACACCGGAATCATTTTTACACGGTGGTCCTTCTGTTCCTTCGGGATATCAGGCTCTGTCTGGTACTTTCTCTGGAGCAGCTCCTCAACCAATCGAACAAGTGTTGTCATCTGGTAATAGTGGTGTTAAAACTGAAACGTTGAATGCAGCACAAATCTATATGATGTCTGGTAATGTTCTGAATCCTCAACCTCAAGGCAGTCAGTTACCGCCTGGGGGGCCAACACAGGGAAATCCGTTACCGCCTGGGGGGCAACCTTCAGGTAGTCAGTTACCACCTAGGGGGAAACCTTCAAGAAGTCAGTTACCGCCTGGAGGGAAACCTCAAGGTAAATTTTTCCTAGGACAAACTGTGGAATCATATTATTTTGGGGGACAACCCCAAGGGCAGTACACACCTCAAGGGTATCAACCTTCAGGACAGTATATGCCCCAAGGTCAACCCAAAACACAATATGCTCCTCAGGGTCCTTATCAACCCCAGCTTCAGTACACGCCTCAAGGTTATCAACCTCAAGGTCGGTACCCAATTCAAGGTTTCCAACAGCCTTCTGGTCAGCCATCCATTCAAGGAGGCGGAAATGTACCACTTACTTATCAACCATACGTTTAACCAGGTTATGGTCCTTACGTTCAGCCTTCTACGGGGAAATACCCCAGAATGAGTATGGTGTGGGATTCGTCCCAATATCAACAGCTTATGCAGCCTAATGTGTAGTTGCCTTATCAACCTGGACAGCCTTTAATTTCTGGTCCAATTCAGCAACCTGTCCAGCCTACTATTCAAACTCCTGCACCTAGTCCTGTTCAACAGACTGGTCCTAGTTCGCCTAAGACTCTGCCTCAAACTGCTGCAACAGCTGCTACGTCTGTTCAACCTGTAACACCTGCTTCTGGAGTATCTGTAACCTCGAGTTCGTTTATCCCTGCATCCATGCAAATCCCTCAAGTTTCTATACCCCAGTCAGGATCTTCGGTTCAGACTTCAGTTCAGATGCCTACGGGACAAGCTGGTACAAGTACAGTTGTCACAAGTCAACTGCAATTCACGTATCAACCATACCAGGGACAACCACAATTCGGTCCCTATACACAAAATCCAAACTATCAGTATCAACCGTACCCTAGCTATACTTATCAACAGCCTCAACAACCCTAGTTCGGTATGATTAATCCTGGTTTTCCAGGAGGTTATACAATTCCTAATGCTAATCCGATTCCCAGTTATCCTGGGTATCCACCTCCTGGAACTGCTTTGGCTACTCAAGGTTTTCATCACCCTAACCGTCAGTTACCATTTATCGCAACTTTGGATTTACCTGATTCGACGCGCCTTACTAATGATCCGATTTTCTATTATCAGTACTGGCCGCCAATGCTGCATAAGTTTCCCAATGATATACCGAAATCTGAAGGTAAGTCAGGAGAGGATCCATCAAATCACGTCATGACTTATCACCTTTGGTGTGTGTCTAATTCAATCATTGATGATTCGATTCGTTTACGTCTTTTCCAAAGAACTCTTATTGGTCTTGCAGCCAAATGGTACATTGAGTTACCACAAGGCTCGTTTCATAACTTCAGTCAGTTAGCAACTCCCTTCTTGACTCATTTTCAATTGCCAGTCAGATATGAAAATGGCACGGAATTATTAACTTCGCTAAAACAATCCACGTCTACGTATATTTCTGATCATATTCATGAATGGCGACGTAGGAGACGTTTGGTGAAAGTTTATATTCCAGATCAAATTTTGGCAGAATGGTTTGTTAAATCATTGTTACCCAAGATAACTGAAGATGTAGCTATGGCTAGTGTTGTTACTGAAGAGAAAGTAATTTCTCAAGCTCAGTACCTTGACCTCGTTTATACGCAGTCGGGTACTTTACATGAAAAAATCCCAGACCTTCCAAAACAAGGTCAAATAGATGATGCTCCTTCAGGGTCTCATGCCACTGATGATATGATTGGTATGGTCAATACTAAAAGTAAGAAGAAATCTTCAAAGAATTCGTCTCCAATTATAACTTTACCTGATTCCCCGAAAGGAGAATCTTCCCCCGAAGTTTCTGCCGATATTCATGTTGTGGAGACATTTACAGTGAAATATAAAATTGGTAATAAAAAGAAAGGGAAGAAAAACAAAAAGCATTCGAAAGGAAAAACTGATAAAAATGAATCCAATGACGAAAAACGTAAACCACGTTATCCTTGTTACATTTGTGACGAAGATCATTTTACTAAGGAATGCCCACATCAGGCCGAGGTTGCGAAATTCGTCAAAGGTTCACAACCGGCTGTCTTGAAAGATCCCTTTCCGACTCAAGATAGTAATATGGTTGGTTCTACCTCAACTGCTTCAGAAGAGCCCATTTTGATGATGTCTCATGTAAGGATTGCAACGCGATCGCAAGATTATGGTACTAAGAATCCTGTTGATGGAAAAGAAGCAGAATATTCTAATGCAAATACATCAACTACACCTCCTCCTGTTTCTAGTCCGCTACAGATCGAGAAACCAAATCCAGACTTAATAATCAAACCGCCTGCTAAAGGTGTTCATCGTAAATCAGCTTTCAATCCACATGCGAGAGCTGCTCAGAATTACAACATTGTTGAAGACTTAGCTATTTCTCCTTCAGCAATGTCGGCTTTGGAAGTGCTGCAATCATGCCCAGCATAGCGTAAATTTCTTTTGTTTGTGATAGGAGCTGTTGATATTCAGGATTCTAATCTTATAATCTTCAATCTAGAAAATAGTACACCTCGCCTACCTCACCAAATGGCTTTCCAGATACTAGTGTTAGTCAAAAATAGAGTGATCTATCAGACTGTGATTGATGAGGGAGCTTCAACGTGTATTATGTCGATTTAGTGTTGGAAATCACTTGGTTCTCCTACACTGAACCAATCTCCGACGATTCTTAAGGCTTTTGATGGTCAAGGTTTACACCCTTTTGGTTTTTTGCAGGATTTAGCCATAGGGATTGAAGGTAAAATTGTAAATCTAGATGTGGAAGTGGTCGATGCCCCTCTTGATTACAACCTTCTTCTGGGTTGTAGTTGGTCTTACGCTATGACTGTTGTTGTCTCTTTGGTCTTTCGACTCATAAAATTTCCATATCAAGGAAGAATCGTTACAATAGATTAGTTAAATTATTTTTCTTCTGACCCAGCTTCTACAGAAACAATCCAGCATGTTGGTAAAGCGACTATCCTATTCAATGATGTTGGAGTAGGTTTGATTAAAGATTCTGGTTTGCTAGGAATTTTTTCCATTCCTCCTCCTAACGTATCGCCTTCTGTTGCAACTATTCATATGATTTTGTCAGACTCTCTTATGTTTGATGATCCTTGGATCGTACCTTCCGAACTCGAGTTAGATTCAATTGATGGCATGATGCCTTTGAGTCCATTTGAAATTGCATATCAGGTTGTACAGTCATTTTCCGACCCCTCGTCAACCGAAATTGACCCAGTGAATGGGATCTGTGAGGAATCACTTTCTATATCTAGTTCAGCTACAACGACATTTCCTGAACTTGTTCATACTGATGAGCAGATTCGTGAATTATTATCTGTTGACGATTTACCATGGGAAGATCTACATCATCGATCTTCATTTTTACCTGAACTAGATCATTTTGAAAATGATTTTTCTTCAATCTTTACTGCTGAATATGTCAAGGAACCGCAGAATCCATTGAAAAATCCTGATTCTGAGTTAAATTTGGAAAATATTTCTCGAACGATTCCCATTGACATTTTAGTAAAACCTGGAATAATTGAAAACATTCATATAGGTGCTTCCTGTACTGAAGAAGAAATTCAAACTTATAAAGCCCTATTTCAAGAATTCTGTGATGTGTTTGCTTGGTCCTATGAGGAAATGCCAGGAATTGATCCGTCAATTGTCGTACATGAAATCAAGACTTACCCGGATGCCAAGCCTATTCATCAACGTCTACGTCAAATGCATCCTAGAAAAGCTGCTGCTATCAAAGCAGAGGTTGAAAAATTACTTCGTGCAGTTTTTATTTATCTGATTCCCTTAACGGATTGGGTATCGAATATTGTTCTTGTGACTAAAAAACAAGGAACGATACGAGTATGTATCGATTATAGGGATATTAATCAAGCTTGTCCTAAAGACAATTATCCAACTCCCAATATCGATCAAATAATCGATGATTGTGCCGGCAATGAAATGTTTTCCTTTATGTACGGCTTTTCAGGGTATAATCAAATAAACATACTCCCTGCTGATCATCCAAAAACAACTTTTATTTGTTCGTGGGGGACATTTTCTTACTGCAAACTACCCTTTGGATTGAAGAACGCCGGAGCAACTTTTCAACGGGCAATATCTTATGCGTTTCATGACATTAAGCACATTGTGCAACTGTATCTCGATGATTTACCTGCTCATTCATCATGCAGGGCTGACCATCTTACACATTTATGTGCTATCTTTATGAGATGTCGACATTATCGAATTCAGCTAAATCCACACAAATGTGTTTTTTTTGTTGATTCGGGTCATTTACTGGGATTCGTTGTCTCGAAAGCAAGTATTCGCGTTGATCCGTCGAAGGTCAAAGCTATTGTTAAGTTACCTCCTCCTTCGAATTTACGCCAACTCCAAAGTTTGCAGGGGAAAGCAAACTTTTTACATCGATTTATTCCTAACTATGCTGAGCTTACAAAAGGTTTTACCCGGTTGCTAAAACAGAACATTCCATTCTTTTGGGATGAGATCGGTGATCGATCTTTTGATGAACTTAAACACGCGTTGACCCATGCACCGTTATTGCATCCTCCCAATTACAACCAGGATTACATTTTATATCTCGCCACTTCTCATTCCACTATTGGGATGGTGTTAGTTCAGGAAGATGAATATCATACTAAACATGTGATTTACTATCTTAGTCGAAATCTGCATCCGACTGAGATTAAGTACACAAATGTGGAGAAATTTGCTCTGGCAGTTGTTCAAGCTGTCCAACGATTTGGACATTACATATTGTTACACAAAACTACGGTAATTTCTGATTGCAACCCTATGATGTACATTTTGACCAAACAGTTGCTAGGGGGAAAATATTCCAAATGGATAGTCATCCTGCAGGAATTCGACTTGGAATTTGAAAAATCCAAGGCGAAGAAATCCTTGGTATTTGCAGAACTAATGTGTGATTTCCCCTCTACTGATACTGAAATTGTGTCAGAGCAGCTCATTGTGGACGAATCTCTGTTTCTTATCAGTACTCTTGATCCATGGTATGGAGATATTATTGTTTATCTCCAAACCCAGTATTTTTGGCCTGAAGTCTCGCGATCTCAACGAAAGAAAATACATTTCCAATCCCAACAGTATAATATTATTGGTGACACACTTTATCTTCGTGGAGTGCATTCTGTTTTCCGACGCTGTCTTATTCATGAAGAAGCTGAAAAGGTTTTAAATGACTGCCATTCTGGAGCATGTGGCGGTCATATGTCTGGGTATGCCATAGCCCAAAAGATATTGTGCGCTGGTTATTTCTGGCCATCCTTATTCAAATATTGTATTTATGCAGTCCGGAAATGCCACAATTGTCAACTTTTTTATCATAAGATGCGCGTGCCACCCGCTCCTCATCATCCCATAATTGTTGTTGGTCCTTTCGCAAAATGGGGTATCGATTTTATTACATGTAACCCTCACTCAGCCGGGGGGCATGCATACATTATCTTAGCGGTAGATTATTTTACTAAGTGGGCCGAGGTGATGCCTACATTTTCATCTGATGGCAAGACTACTGCAACTTTCGTATTTAATCACATAATTGCTAGGTTCGGTGTTCCTCAAGCCATTATTACTGATCATGGAAGCCATTTTCAGAATGTCGTGATGACTGAACTGACAGAACAGCTTGGCCTGCGCCACGATAGTTCCACTCCATATTATCCGCAAGCCAATGGTCTGGTCAAAGCCATAAATAAAGTTTTAGTCACCATCATCAGACGAATTATTGGTATTCACAAGAAAAATTGGAATTCCATGTTATTTTCATCACTTTGGGCATATCGAACCTCAGTTAAAACATCAACTGGTTTCACTCCCTTTCAACTCGTTTACGATTTGGAAGCTGTGTTGTTGATTGAATGTGAAATTCCATCTTTGAAATTAGCCATAGAGTTACTCCCAGCTACGTCTGAAGAGGAGAAACGTTTTTTGTACTTGGCTCAATTGGATGAAAATTGGAGAAACGCTGCAATAGCAAACGAGGCTCATGTCAAAAGAGTAAAAGCTCAGTATGATAGAAGTCTTACCCCTCAAAATTCTTCAGAAGGAGACCTAGTCTTAGTTTATGATCAAGCCAACAATAAGCTAGGAGCTGGAAAATTCGTGCCCATGTGGCATGGTCCTTTCATTGTTAAGCGAAAGCTAGCAAAAGGGGCCTATGAGCTGATAGATTTTGATGTATCCCTTTGGATAAGCCCAGAAATGGGTTATATCTGAAGTAATATTATGCTTAAACTTGGTATGGAGATTTTTTATTTTTTAGGTCAGATTTCTTTACTGCTGGTGTGTCTTAGATTAGAAAGGTGTGCCTAGTTTAGAAGTGTGTTTTTTTCACTATTCCTGTTTATCTGATTTTTACTCTTGATATTGCAGATGTCGACGTCTCTTCAAACCTACATTGGTTTTGCTGATGGTGCTTGTCGTAGTACACGGAACATTTCTTTCGTAGCTTGGGTTATCTATTCACCCTCTGACGAGTTAGTTTCCATTCATGGGGTAAACCTTGGTCAAACAAAGAATAACATTGCTGAGTATAGTGCAGTGATTGAGTTATTATCTGAGTCCATATCATTTGGGATTCAGAGTTTGATTGTGAGGTTGGATTCCGAACTTGTTGTATTACAGCTTAACAGGGTTTATACCATTAGAAATCCAGTGTTGTTACGGTTATTTTTAAGATTTTGTCTCTTGGAACGTGAATTTGACTACATTGAATATCAACATATTCCAAGACATTTAAATACATTAGCGGACGCAATTGCTTCTAGTATGATAAATCGACATTTGTAGTGATCAAAACAGTAAAACAAATGACATTCATAACATGTATACAGATAGCCGATAAATAATGTTATATCATAGGATAGAAGTGTTTTCAAAAAATATACATCGTCTTCGATCATAGGTTGTAAACACCTTATGATCGGCAAATGATAACACAAAAAGTCAAAAATATGAGTCTGCAACACGATCATCCCATCACTGATGGTGATCACGATAAGAAACCACTGCTTGAGCCACCCTGCACAGGAACCTCCTAAAAGGTGCTAGAACACCAATCACGTATCTCTGCAATCTAAGTGGAATGTCATCTATGTCTGTCTCCAGAATATCTAGAGTCAAACGCTCTAGATGATGCTCTAAATCAGCGAAGATTTTTGTTGATTGGCCTGCTGGAGCTGGTGCGGCTGCAACTGGTTGTCTTCTTTCATAAGGTTGGAGATGGGCTGGTTTCCGTGGGCCCACATCTGTATTCAAAAAATTTTAGTTATTATTTGATAAGACCATCAAAAATAAAAATAAAAATTTAACTTAGAAACTGTTGAAGGAAGATTTTTTACCTGAGTCATCCCACTGTTCCCCTGCTGTGAGAGTCATCTCTCGGTCGCCGCGGAAATCTATCCCGGCGTATGGAAAGTCCTCTATGACAAAAATTTGGCGATCTAGCCAACGAAAATATGAAGAAGGAAATCGAACAATCTCAGCGCCCTCAATACCGTGACGTGCCATCAATGCGAACCAACGAACCATCCTTGGTTCTCTAAGTCGACTAGCATTAACAAAGATACTCTGTGGAGCTAGCATCGGAATCCTCTCTAGAGCAAAGGAGACGACAATGGATCCATATCCGAAGTTATTCAGTTTCCCGTTTTTTTCTCTAGTTAGTTGGCCTTTTATATTAGCCAACATAGCGTCACACCAGTTTAAAATAGTGCCACGAAAACAGTCCACAGCAATGCGCATCTGAGAACCGATAGCTACATGTAAAGCTGCACTCCTGCAGAACCTGGTAAATAGTAAATGCAATAACTTTCAGCTTGAGACGGATGATAGTTTTTATATCAATCCGTTTGTCCCTGGGGTCTGCTTCATCATTACAAAATTCTTGCTGAAGACTAGCAACAGTCTGGCCACCTGGCCTAGTCCCAAACAAGGAGAGCTGTTCACCCCTCTTGGACAAACTAGTCAGAAAATAAATGTCCTCCAGCTCGATTTTGAGCCAGTGGCCACCAATAATTAAACACTGGTCCTGCACGTTCCACCTGTTTACCAGCCATGTCAGGAGCTCTACCTGTGCTCTCATGCCTTGGATGGACCAGAATTTATATATACCGCACGCTCTTAATGCTTGCATTGTGGGAAAATGGAGCATTGCAGCATCATCCACGTCCTCGTGTTCACGTTCTCTCCAAATCAACATCTTGTTAATCCTACAATACATAAAAAGATAGATTAGAACAATCTAATGTGAAAAATTTTGGGCAGTAAAAGAGAAATTTGAGTTTTAAATTTAAACACACGGGGACCGCACTTAACCTTTGTAAACAGTGTGTAGGAACACACGTATTGTGTAAGGAAAGTGCGGACTTTTTTCTTTGTAAGAAAAATTCGGGGTTCGTAGGTACCATGTGTGTCACTTGCGGACCCCCGCGGGCGATTTTTGAACCATATTTTTCCCTTAAAAATAAAATTTAAAGCCTAAAAACGAATTGTAAATGGATGAAATGCAAGATTAAAAGGTCGTGGATTACCTGGGACTGACGGTTCTCGATTTCAACAGATGAATTTTCCAGAATCTTCACAGGAACTTTTTTACCCAAAATCTTCTACTTTTCACTCTGAACTTGAACGGTAAAAATGAAGTTGAAAAAAGTCCTTTTTATAAGTTTTTTCGAATAGATGAATTTTTAATTTATTTATTTTTTACTTTAAAAAGGGTACTTTTGAAGCATTTTTACTCATCTTAAACATGTATGTGTAATGTTTCAAGTTTTTGTGCAGAAATTGGATTTTTCAGGAGAATTGATCATTTTTCAACAAAGAGCACACTTTTATCACTTTTTCGGACTCTTTCAAAAATTCATGTAAAAGCGAAACATTGAAGTCCTCTTTTAAGCCCTTTTCAGACTCTCTAAACATGAAAATATTGCCGAGTACTTGATTGTTCGAACTCGTTAAAGTAAATGAATAATCGTCCCTTCAGTATAAGTTTACCCCTTTTACGGACTGAAATGGACTATTTACGAAAAAGGTATACATTGACTAATTACGGTCAATAGAGTTCTCTCCCACATTATTTTATCCTTTTTCGGGCCTGAGAGACTAAATTTACGAAAAATTACACCCACGGAGTTTTCTTAAGTTTTTCTTCTGGCTCCCTAAAATTGAAGAACACCGATTTTCTCCTATACTGGACTCGTTAAAATTTAACAGTAAAGGACCTGTTTAATTTTCAACAGGAATGAACCACTCCTTCTTAGGGTTCGAATCTTAAACTAAGTTCGACTCATCCGAAGGATGAGCTTATAAACGAGAAAATGTCATCCTCCTCAAGCTTGTCAAAAATAAAGAGGTACTTGCCAGAAATGGTGGGGGAAAAGGGAGGGAAATGGGCGTGTTTTTTGTATTTTGATTCTTCAAAAATTCAGTCAACCACTCTTGAACATGACACTTTCATTCACCTGGGTTGGGAAATCCTTTGCCTAACAGTTAATCAAATCTCATTGAAAGTTTTCATTCGGTTTCTGGGTATTAGCTTTGGGTCAATTGTTTCCAAGCCATCTGCAGCATCATTATGTGTTCAAGAGGATAGTTCAAATAAGCCATTCATCTGCAAAATATCTGTCATCCATTTTACCATCCCTGAGTCAGTCCTTGCCAACATATTTTCAAAACTTGATCTGTGATTTCGTGTTGTGGGCTTGCCTACGACGGATCACTTTCTATCGAAGACAACTCATTATCTGGGAAGTTGATCTAGAAATCGTCAGTACCTTGAAATCTAGATGCCTTAATGGCAGGTTTCTCGCTTTCGACGATGGGTTACATCATCGACCTTCGATCGAATGATTCCGTGAGATGTTCAACTTCATCTCATTCATTCAAATTTCATGGATTGTACTGGGTACTTTGAGAGCCATTGAAATTACTAGTGGCTACTCTCACACTTGTTAACAGTTTACATCATTGACTGGTAATCAATTGGTTTCTACCATGTTCGACTTCGACACATTTATTCACATGGATAGAATCGTACTAGTTTGAGATGTGGAAATCAAGACCCTGGATCTAGTTTCTACTATCCAGGCTGCGAGGAATTTTGTTATCATTTATACAGTGGACTATTTATACACATATGGCTGCGTCCATACTGTATTCACACATGTCTATACTGTAATGTACTCAAAATCATTCCTATATCAGAACAGTTGAATCAGGTTTTAGTTTAATCTGAGTATGGGAATGCCTACCTCAGTGATGATATGTATACATATATATTTTTCATTGAATGTTTTTACAGGTGTTGACTGGGGTGTCCACAGGATGATCCTTGAAATGATAAAGTACGGCACTCTTCATATATGACAGACTTCAGCATCATCTATTCTAGACTTTGCACTTTAGGGGGCAATCTGTTACACTGAAAATTGTCACCTTGACATTCTGCTAACTGTATGAGCTCATTATCACTCATACTTCTCCCTTTGCAAGTCTAAACATATCAGTTCCTCATGTCAAGCCTTGAAAATCAGAAAAAGTTCCTAAAAGTCTCCTAAACTTTGGTGTCGCACTTTCTGGCTATCTTGTCTGTAGTCACTTTTGATATTGGTGACATTCTGCGTGTGAACACACTTTATCTTTTATAGGTGCGGTACACAGCAAGATTAAAAAGGCATAGAAAATCCCAAAAAATCTCAATAAAAGTGAATGCAGAGGCTTCTAGAATGGATTTTCGGTGGCAGAACCCGCTCTTGTGAGGTGCATGAATCCCACGCCTTGTATAGATAACCCTTGATATTGAGAGCTTATCCCTTTGAAGGAGGATTCTGTCCCTTCATACTTGGAGCAGAAAACCTCCTCTTTTCCACTATAAAAAGAGGCATTGGGTAGCCTCAAGGGGAGTTCAAGCTTAAGAATATTTGAGGTTAAGTGCTGTTGAGATTTAGACTCGGTTAACTAAGACTTTTGTGAGGAGAGATTACATACCTCTATTTGTCTTGGTTGGAGGAGTGCAGAGCTTATCAAAGTAAAGGAGACTTCTGCTTCAGACCCCGGAAAGTCTTGTGCAACATCAAGGCTCAGGTTGTAAGGATTTTCTTCTTTTGAAATTAATACAAATATACCCATTTTTCTCAATAAGCCTCCAATCAATGGTTTATTTCATAGATTCCTTGATGACTATGATAAGCATGGTTTATGATGATTTCTATACAGGTGCTATGTAATACTTTTCTTGTTTGTGGTATGAGTTTACGAGAGGAAAACTCCTTCTAGCGAGGACAACAATGACTACCAAACAAGCCTTTGGACAAATGGTAAGTCCTCCAACATCTCTATAGAGCTTTTCATAGATCATATATGCTTAGAGAAATATTGATACTGTTGGCTATTTGTTTGCTAGATACTTTTAGTACTAGAGGAGATTGGTCTTGTATGTAGGCGGATTAATCCATACAACACTCTGAAGCAACTAAGGCCTTTGAACATCTTAAAGAGGCAATGTGCCTAGCACCAGTCTTAGCTACGCGAGACTTCACAAAAACCTTTATTGTGGAATGTGATGCCTCAGGAAATGGAATTGGTGCAGTTTTAATGCAGGAAGGAAGACCCATTGCTTTTAAAAGTCGTCCAATCAAAGGAAAGTATTTACAGAAACCTATTTATGAGAAGGAAATGTTAGCAATACTGCATGCACTAAAGAAATGGCAAACTTACCTAATAGGAAGACACTTCAAGGTAAAAACTGATCATGATAGTCTTAAACACTTTTTGGAACAAAGACTATCTTCAGAAGAGCAGCAAAAATGGGTCACAAAGATGTTGGGTTATGACTTTGAAATAATCTACAAAAATGGAAAGCTTAATGTTGTTGTAGATGCACTCTCAAGAAAGAATGAAGAGGTGGAAGCATTGCATTGTGCCATTTCTATTATCCAACCAGATTGGATAACCGAAGCAAGAGATGAATGGAAGAAGGACAAAGATGTATGGACACTCATTCAAAAGTTGCAGCAAGATCCTAGTACATCTGATACATTTAGTTGAAAAAATGATTCCTTATGGTACAAAGATCGCTTATATCTTTGTAAGAATTCCCAACTAAAACAAAAGATTCTTCTGGAATTGCACACTTCTCCTTTTGGAGGACACTCAGGATTTTTAAAAACTTACCACAGGGTGAAGAAAGAATTTTTTTGGGATGGCCTTAAATCTGATATTCAAAATTTTGTGGCGGAATGTTTGGTTTTCCAGCAGAATAAAGTTGATACAATTAAGACCCCGGGACTTCTACAACCTTTATCCATTCCAAGTCAACGTTGGGAGGAGATTTCAATGGATTTTATCACAGGTTTACCTAAGTCCGAAGGAAAGAATGTCATCATGGTGATAGTTGATAGACTTACCAAGTATGCACACTTTTGTGCATTATCTCATCCATTTAAAGCAAGTACAGTTGCTACTACATTTGTGGACAGAATTCAAAAGCTACATGGAAGCCCAAGGGTTATTGTGAGCGACGGAGATCCCATTTTTACGGGAAATTTTTGGACGGAGTTATTTTCTTGTTTGGGTACTCAATTAGCTCATAGCTCATCTTATCATCCTCAATCTGATGGTCAAACTGAGATAGTAAATAAATGTTTTGAAGGATATCTTCGTTGTTTTGTATCTGATAAACAATCACAATGGGTCAAGTGGTTACCTCTCGCTGAATGGTGGTATAACACTTCCTTCCATACTGCAGCAAAAATGACCCCATTTATGGCACTTTATGGATATCATCCACCATCCATCACATCATATTTAAGATAAAATTTGAAGGTTCAAGCAGTGGAATATCACATCGAGCATCAGCAAGAAGTTCTCCAACTCTTAAAGGATAACCTGACTTTGGCACAAAATCGAATGAAACAACAGGCAGATCAACATTCTAGTGAGAGAAGTTTTGATGTAGGAGATTGGGTATTTTTACGGCTACAACAATACAAAAAAATGTCCCTCAAGCAAGCTAATAAGGATAATAAATTATCACCAAAGTACTATGGTCCTTACAAGGTGTTGCAAAAGATTGGTACTATGGCATACAAATTGGAGCTTCCTGCTTCTTCACGAGTACATCTAGTTTTCCATGTTTCATGCTTAAAGAAGGTTATAGGTGAAAATCTTCCGGTTCAAACAATATTGCCAGAACTTGATGAGGAAGGAAAAATCATATTGGAACCTGAAGCGGTCATGGAAACAAGAACTCGACAGCTACGGAATCGATCAATTTCGGAGTATCTCATCAAGTGGAAGAACTTACCCACTGAAGATTCTACATGGGAGGATGAGAATTTTATACAGAAGCACCCAGAGCTACTCAAGCATTGAGGACAACACTTTTTTTGAAGGAGAGGGGCATGTTAGGTCCCTATATCACTAGTATAGTCCCTTATTATTGTTAGTGTAAACCCCTTATTGTTATTATTGTACCCTTGCAACCCCCATTTTGTTATTATTGTGCCCCTAAATTATTATTGTTAGGTTGGCTAGGATTACATTGTGGCCCACTAGAATTAAATTATGGCCCCATGGAATCCTATATATATAAAGGAGGTTTTGTGAATTGTATCATCCAAGAATTGTTCATTCATGTAATGTATTGGAGGTTTCCCCCTCGAAGTGGCTTATTTCTAAGGTGTTGATAACTCTTTTCTTCTCTTTTTGGAGCTGGTTTCCCAACAAACAAGGGGACGACCTAGAAAACCCTTTCATGATTCTTCACCTTTGGTTATCATCCAACATCCTCACTAATCACTCCATTCACTTTTGACTGTTTCAACGCACCCTCACAGGGAAAAAAATGGAATGGTGTATAGGAGAGACCTCGAGTTTCCATGCAACCATTGACTCTCTTGCTGTGTATTTTATCAACATTTTCCAACTACCAATCTGTGAATATTCTGGATTAGCCCACTTCAAGAAAACATCGACCACACATATTTCGAATTGCATCCATGAATGCTGGAAATTTCATAGCCTGTGAAAGTATCATATAGAAGTAAGAATCCTCCTTGACTTATTTTTGAGATCCCTCATTAAAAAATATCAAAATATGTATCCTATTCATGGAAAAAAAAAGAGGAAGAGGATATCTGTAAATCTCAAAAATCTGAGCTCATATATGCGCAGTTAGGTTATCTCTAGCATGTCTTCCCAAATGCTCCTCACCTCCCATCTTTTAGACTAGATATACCAAGAGTATTAAATGATGCATATGGGTTGATCATAACCATATATCAGAATCAATCTAGAAACACTTACCAACAACCTAGAAATGTTTATAGTGGTCAAAACCCTTACCAACCATATGATTCCACACCTTAAGAAGAACCATCATCCAATGCGGGACATTAACATAGTCAACCTACACCTATGAAAAATCCTACTATGCACATCAAACAATACCCTTCGATGTAGGGTGGCCAATACCCTCCAATGTAGGGTGGTTAATACCCTCCCGCACAAAGAATTTAGTACCCTCCTTTGTTGAAGGAAGTGGTTTTGACTTGCTAGATCACATATACGAACAAAGGACAAGCAATCAATATTTTACCTCTCCAACACCCCGACAAAATTACCCACAAGCTCAGCCAAATGATGGGGTGAATTTTGTACAACCATTTTTCCCTCAATAACAATAGTCATTTGAACATATGAACATAAAAAACCAACCTAATTCCACTAAGGAAAGAGGAATGAACACAAAAAAGGGGATCCTAAACACGGGGGAAATAATCAACAACATCTTCCACGAGCATAAGTTGTGGGAAACTTCAACCAGAATAAATACCAAGGTCATACCAATAATAACCCACAACAACAAAACAAGAACACTAGTCTATGTAATAACCATGCTTGTGCTATTTCTCTAGAATATTAACGTTATACCCATGATCATTTCCCTCAATACCCTGAGTTGAAGAGGTTGAAAGATACCAGGGCACAAGGGGGAAAATCCAGCAACATGCAATAATGCAGAATCATTTTCCCTATTAAGGAGTGGTGAATACCCAACATAAACCATCCCAACAATGGTATTAAAATCCTCCTTGAGGAAGTTCCTAAGACACCTCATATCATGACATTTACATGGAAGGAGGGGTAGTCCTCCTACAAATGCGAAACCGATATTACAAAACTCTGCCAGAAACCAACCCAACTACCATGATCACTGCAACTCCTATAACAACTTTGATGATATCCTGACCCCTTGTAGAAACCATCCCACGTATTGTTAAAGTGACTGTACATTGAAAAAAACATAACTCAATTTTTTTTCAAAGCAGAAAAATTGTCAATGACTTACCTTAGTTTCCACACGCTATGTCATCATTAAAAGTTTTATAAACATGCCCAACCCAATGGAAAGCCCTATTTTTTGGGTTAGGCACAATCAACCCTGTGATTCTCGTTTCATGGTTTTCAACTTGGATAAAACTGCCTCGCGTCTTCCATCTATAATCACCTTTCAAATTATGGTCACAATGAAAAACATTAACATCGATCACTACATAGTTGATGAGGGAGAATACACATGTATTATGTCCAAACAATTTGGTAGAAACTAGGATCTATCAAGCTCAAAACATTAGAAATTACTCTAAAAGCATATTATGGGTGCCCGTTTTCTCCCATTCACCTATTCCAGGATGTCTCGGTACATCTCACCAGTAAAACTGTGCTCATAGACATTAAAGTCCTGGATTCCTAGTTGGATTACAAGATCCTTCTTGGTCGTAGCTACATGTATGCAAAAAATGCAGGTTCATATTCAATATTTGGGATTATTATGTTCCCTCATGATGTGAAAATCATTACAATTAACCAAATCGTGTACTATGAGATAAAGACATCGAGCAGCTATAATGGTTTGTTACCTTTCTTAGGATATTCCTTAGAGTTGGTCACAACCTTCACTGAACACAGATTAGGGATATTCAAGCCATCAACACTGATCGATACATACCCTAGAGACATACCTTTGTTGGAGTCTTCCCCTCTAGCCACAACAACCCTGACGTGCATGAGGAGTTCATCAAACACCCCTCAAAATAAGGAACCAGTTCTAGACATCGCAAGTGTTGAAACTGTGGATTCTACATTCTCACCCTATGCTATCACCCAAAAACCTTTTCTATACCCCCCACCAAGGATTTTCTCACACCAAGTCATGGCATCAACCACATTACTGAATATTTATTTCATCACACATGTCTAGTATATGGCCCCTCAGACCATGTCACCAAACTCAGGTATCACCTCGACGGGAATTATTCTTATATTCCTCCTGAGGAAACCGCCCTAAAATGAGTGACAGTTATGGCAACACCAGTAGGTGCTATCCATATGGATAAGAAAAAAGGAAAGAAGGTGTAAGCCTCAAACTCTTCCTCATCCAAGGAACTACCACCATGTGCTTTACATGAATTAGTCAGACACCCTACCAAAATATGCCCTGAGTTAGAGGACTGCAAATATCTTATACATGCCCCAAAAATTATTGTGGAACCACCTTCACCTGTAGGAAACAAGGCCACACCAACATGCAATAAGGCACTTAGCACCAACCATATATGTTTTATATGCATAGAGTACAGGAATTACAATCATCACTCTCTGAAAATACCTCAGTATCAAGATGCATTGGGTGCACTCGCTTAAGCCAATACCATGTGTCCATCACTTCCCACCACATCAATGATAGATGATAGATCTAAAACCATATTTTGTGTCTTTGAGGAAAAATAAAAGTGTACGGTTCATCCACGTGTCCATCGCCATTCTAACTCCCACTCTCGTTCATTTCCTAGAATAATGGAAAAATTAACTTAGGTATTATTTCCAAAACGTCCCCACACATGCACCCTATGTGACATAATCAGTCACTGGATCCATTAAAGCTGGGAAATATTAGAGAGTTATTTCTATTATTAGTGAAAACTACTAGATCAAGTCACTTAAATCAATCTATAATCTCACGCAATCGTTTTCATATATGCTCCCAAGCACATCATACAATGAAGTTCCAATACCTTCCATGTTTTCAAGAACCAAGAGTAGCATTATGACAAATTGATATTGGGTGCACACATCCTTCTACTAATGTTGATGCTAAGATCTAGTGGTGGTAATGACCCATGCATGATCCATCTCATGACACTAACCATGCATCATCATCTATCACTATGGGAGCTGCTAATACCCACAAAATTCATAATGTTAGCACTAGTCATGTGTGCAATATTTGTACTAGGGACTATCATAGCTTTGAGACATGTCCTCTGTTAAAAACATTTGGACAACTTACCATATAACATCTACTAGTTCACCAAATCCCTGAAAACCATCCACCGATGGAAGGAGATGCATTGGTTGTAGAAATTTAAACAATATTGTGATGTATTACCGGACACTCCTGATCTAAAAACTAAATCCATTGTTAAATTAAAAATCCTTCTACTTAATTCTTTGCAGAAATTAAATCGCTAATTGCAAACACATGAAGAAAAATCAGTTGCACATAACATAGAAGTTTTTACCGGGAAAGCTTAAAGCTGAAAACCCCAACTATAATATATTATGTATAACATGGATCATGAAACAATCTCATACAAAGCTCTAGCTCCAAGAACTCTCAGTACAATATACAATCATCTCACACTATAATACAAAAATTGGTTCACACATGCACCAATTTACTGCCTCCTAACAGCATGCTTCCACTGCACAATCCTTGATGGTCAAGAACCTTTCAATGATTTCGATATGACAAACCTTGAATTTGTAATCCTCATAAGCATCTCCAATGTGTGTGTAGATGCATTGAATGCATCACTATAGTCACAACTGATAGTCAACCAAACCCTTTCACCTATCTCTCAACTCGGTATCCACTGGATCTGACATGCAAGTAGTTAACGGTAGTATTTCTTCAGTTGCAAGTGAGACCACTTCTTGTGAATTAATTAAATAATTAATTCACTTATCTCTCACTAGTGTATCTTTAGTTACAACTAGTTACAACTAGCACAACTGAGTTTAACTCACTTAACTGAGTTAAACTAAATAACAACTCACATAACTACACGTCCAACTCTGTTACAACTTTGTATCACTCAATTATAGCAAAGTACACTACATGGTCCACCAACCAATCACTTCAACTCAAAATTGACTTAGCAAACTGATTTTCCACTTCAGTTAACTAGTTTCAAGTGCTCATTGAAAATAGATAACTATTTATTTTCTAATTTTTGTTAAAGGGGTTAACAAAAATCAACATGCATTCTAATTTTAGACATGCATTCAACGAACCAACTTTGCACATGCATTCCAAACTTATATACCCATCCGTCCATGCAATTTTATCAACCATATATAAATAGACTACTGCTAAAAATAGACTTTGACCCAAACTTTAAAAATAGACATATCACCTAAAAATAGCTTGTGGGCCCCACCTAGTGTAGGTGATTATTTTTTCACTAGGATCAAGGATGATGTCTCCGAATGCTAATTTCATTGTTTCTTGTTGCAATATTCAACACTCCCTCTCAACAAGAAAGGAATGTCTTTGCATGTGACATGCAACTCCATGCATTCGCCCTGCAACCTTTGCATGCAACACTTCTGAAACTGAATAACCTCCCAACAACTAAATCAGTATAATGCATATGTCATCAAACTCTTCTGACTTCTGCTTAGCTACTGCACATGTCTTCAGTAACCATTGCACTCTTGAACTCTGCACCCATGCGCTCTGCACTTGCTGTCAACTCTAATCTGTGCTCCAGTATCTGACACTATCACTTCGATCTGACTGAATCAATGTAACTAATCTTGATACTACTGTATTGTGGGCTCCTCGTAGCTAGGTTCAATTCATGAGATCCACACCATCTCAATAAATCATGCCCAGAAATATCTTCTTAGGATTATCCATGCAAGTTGCCCCACCTATCTCCTAGTGGTATAGCCGCATGCACTCCCTCTGCCCATCTAGCATGAAATTTCTCTGCATGAGTGGTTGCTTCCACTCCATGATCCCCATACTATGGCTACTCCACATCCTGAGGTTCACTTTTACCTACATGCAAATCCTACTCCCTCTCAAGTGTTAATTGCATGTATTTCTCACACTTCCCAATAGTAGGAAGCTCAGTAGAAATCCCTTCTACTACAACTCTATAGAGATTATTAACTCAAATCCAAACCTTCTTGCCTTGTTTCTTTGTGTCACAGGAAAGCTTTTCCTTCACTAAAGACAACATCATAGCCTCTATCCTCTAACATTGCGACTAAGATTAATTTTTTCTTCCAAGAAGTAACATGCATAACATATTTTAAATGAAATATTTTACCTGACATCATCTAAAAGGTAATGGTACCAATGAGAGTTCATTGTATCATCCATCATCACCCAACTCAATATGCATCTAGAGATATTTCTCCTCCAAGTCATTGAAAATTTTCTTATCTCCCGTCATGTGAAAGGAAGCACCACTATCCAAGTACCACCCCAATCCCAATTCACTAGACACCATGCATGTGATCAATGAGAAGTCAAGCTCAAATTGTGAGGCAAGAGCCTCACCAGCTGTAGCTCCAACAACCATATTTTTCTTCTTATTATGTGGACAATTTGTGGTAATTTGTCCATACTCATGACAGTAAAACCACTTCACTTTGGACATGTTGTGCTCCTTGCCATCTTCACCAGCCTCATATTTAAAATGGAATTTCTTCCCCTTCACCTTCTTCACCTTGGTAGCCAAATCACAAACCTCTTCATCATCATGAATTGATGAAGAGCCATCTCTGGTGTTCCACCTGAACTCCTCCTGCACTAGATCCGACCACAGTTGTTCCCAATCTGATAGTTTTTCCCATCTGTTGACAAAGTCTTGATAACTGTGCCAACTCCTAGGAAGCCCCAAGAGAGCCAATATCACCAGATCATCATCAACAACACTTACTCCTACACTCCCAATCTCATCCCTACATTGGACAAACTTTGTTAAGTATACCATAATAGTGTCGTTCTTCTCCATCTTGATTTTTCTGAGTTTATCCTTTAGTTCCAACTTCCTATGGTCGCTGTTGCTTTGGAAAATATCTATAAAATCCTTCCACATTGCAAATGGAGTGGCTTTACCATTAAGGCTTGATAAAATATGGTCTCTCAAACCTTTCAACAAAATCCTCCTCACCCTTGCTACTCTCTTTTGTCATGCATCAAGTACTGCAGCACCTATCGAGGTAGGCTTAGGAACATCTCTGTCAATGAATTCATTCAAGCCATTATCTTCAAGCACCACCTCCATCCTCTCCTTCCATGCAATGTTGTTCAAGTTTCCCTCGAGTATATACTATAAGTGCAAACCATTGAAAGCCATTTCGATGTTTGCTCAACTGTCGCACCAAGAAATTCTTGCAGCAAATTTGAATTGTTTCCACCAACAAACTCAGCTACTGCTTCAATATTGCAATTTTTTTTCACTCATACCATGTAGAAATTTTATAAATACTATGATGTATTATCATAATCTCCTGATCTAACAATTAAATCCACTATTAAATACATAATTCTTCTACTTAATTCTTTGCGGAAATTAAATCGTGAATTGCAAACACATTAGCAAAATCGATTTCACATAACAAAGATTTTTTTACCAGGAAATTTTAAAGATAAAATCCCCAACTATCATATATTATGTATATCATGGATCATGAAACAATCTCATACAAATATCTAGATCCACGAGCTCTCGGTACAATATACAATCGTCTCACACTTTCATACAAAAATTGATTCACATATGCACCAATTTACTGCCTCCTGACATCATGCCTCCACTATAGAATCCCTGATGGTCAATAAACTTTTATTGATTTCGATATGGAAAGCCTTGACTACACAATCCTCATAAGCATCTCCAATGTGTGTGTAGATGCATTGAATGCATCACTATAGTCACAACTAATAGTCAACTAGACCCTTTCACCTATCTCTCAATTGGGTATCCACTGGATCTGACATGCAAGTAGTTAATAGTAGTATTTATTTAGTTGCAAGTGAGACCACTGCTTGTGAATTAATTAAATAATTAATTCACTGATCTCTCACTAGTGTATCTTTAGTTACAACTAGTTACAACTAGCACGATTGAGTTTAACTCACTTAACTGAGTTAAAGTAAATAACAACTCACATAACTACACATCCAACTTTGTTACAACTTTGTATCACTCATTTACAATGAAGTCCACTACATGGTCCACCAACCAACCACTTCAACTTGAAATCCACTTAGCTATCTGATTTTCCACTTCAATTAACTAGTTTCAAGTGCTCATTGAAAATAGATAATTATTTATTGTCTAATTTTTGTTAAAGGGCTTAACAAAAACCGACATGCATTCTAATTTTAGACATGCATTCCACGAACCAACTTCACACATACATTCCAAACATAGACGCCCATCCATCCATGCAATTTTCTCAACCATCTATAAATAGACTACTTCTAAAAATAGACTTTGAACCAAATTCTAAAAATAGACATATCACCTAAAAATAGCATGTGTGGGCCCCACCTAGTGTAGGTGCTTATATTCTCACTAGGATCAAGGATGATGTTTCTGGATGCCAATTTCAGTGTTTCTTGTTGCAATATTAAAAAATGGTTCCTAGGATGCCAATGTTATCATCAGAACCTTCTCCCACTCACCATCAATCTGCCATTACATATATTCTCCCACCTCCTCATGTTTAGGACACGCAACAACACATTGGATTAATTTCTTCTTCCTTATGATCTCTGATTCATGCTATGTGCTAAAAATTATTTGGATTCAAGACAACTAAACCCACCACATCGGTGGCACCACCACCAACTATGCATACCCATAAAATCTAGACATTGTTAACTTCACTAGGTTCAATGATATCAACCACTAAATCATTTTCTTGTTTGTGTACAAGTAGAACTACGTCATAACATTATCCTCATGATCTCGTACAAACCACTTCACCATTGGATAATCGTTTTTACTCAAAAAAAAAAAAAATTATAGGCCATGAAAAAACTTGAATGTTTGTGGGATCCCATGCATTATCGTTCATTATTTCTACATAAAAAATAATTTGCGCCTATTGAGGCACCAAGTCTTGAAATTTTCACAATATAATCAAAGGATTTCCTACCAATGCAACAATTAGATCTGTTTAAAAATCCCATTCTAGCACCAGAGTCATTTTAGGAACATAACATGCCAAATATCTCACCTACGTCAAGGTATATTTTTCGACCAAAGCTGGAATAGTCGAGGAAATATCGTTGGGGGCACCATGCTCCCCAAAGGAGGTAGCCTCATACAAATAAAATTTTCAATAATATAGGGATATATTTGAATGGGATTACTCAAAAATTCCAATAATTAGTCCTACAATCATGGAGCACTATATTGAAGCATGGCTTGATGCCTACCCTATTAATAAAATGAAATTTCAGCTCCATCCTTCTAAAGAAGAAGCGATCAAGCAGGAAATTAATAAGTTTCACAAGGTTGGTTTCATTTATGTTATCTCTTACACCTCTTGGACATTTAACCCTATCCCCATCATGAAAAAATATGGCACCATACAAGTTTGTACTAAGTTTATAGATCTTAACAAAGCATGTTGTAAGGAAAATTACCCTACACCTTTCATTGACCAAGTTATTGATACATGTGCTAGTCACAAACCTCTATCCTTCATGGATGGCTTCTGAGGGTATAATAAAAATCCAAATTCCCCATATGGAATGATATAAAAAATATTTCACAACTGATTAGTCACATTTTTTTACTGAGTCATGCCCTTTGGCCCTAAAAACAGTGATGCCACCTTCTAGTGAGTCATAAATTATATCATCCATGATTTGGATCATCTCATCCTAGCCTATTTGGATGACCTCACAGTACTGTCCAACAAATGCTCAGATCATTCGGAGGATATATGCCTAGTTTTTTTAGAGATGTTGATATTATAACCTTCGCTTGAACCCCCTAAAGTATTTATCTTACATCAATGCGATAAAAATACTAGAATTCATTATTTCCCAGCAAGGTATTAGAGTCGATCCTCTCAAGGTCCAGGCCATCTAGCAAATACCACCTCCAAAAACTTTGAAGTAGTTACAAAGCTTACAAGGTAAGGCCAATTTCTTTCGTCACTTTATCCTCCACTATACCACCTGTGCAAATGGCTTCTTGCATCTTATTCGTTGGGACATCCCCTTCAAATGGGATGAATAGGCCCAAAAATAATTTGAAGCCCTAATCTGTAAGCTCCATTGACTAGCCATCCTTACAATATTAAATAATATACCATCTAACTATCAGTATTTGAAGTATCCATCATAGGGAATTAGTCCAAGAAGGGTCAGATAATAGATAACACATTATCTATGACATCACTAAGAATCTCTTTCGGCCTACCATGATTTATGAGCCTGTAGAAAAGAAAGCCCTCGTACACTCCGTGTACAAGATTTGACATTATATCATCTTATGGACCACCAATGTAATAGAAAATATTAACCCTGTCAGATATTTGATCACTTGTCATATGTTGAACCATAAATACACCCAATGGGTGGTTATTCTACAATAATTCAACCTACAATTTTCTTTCCCCAAAAGAAGGGAAGTATCTTATCCTTGCAGATTTCATCGAAGATATTCTTATTGAGACCCAAGGGTCCCCCATCAATGATTCTTTCCCTGATGAACATTTGTTCTTTTTTTTCTACGGATGACCCCTACTATGTTGACATACTTCTCTTTCCTAGAACTCAAACTTCAACCCTTAGCTTACTCATGACGATCGACGATGCATTCTCTATCAAGCTCCTTGATACATTCTCATGGGAAACATACTCTATCCTCTAGGCATTGACACCATCCTCTACTGATATATTACTCTATAGAAATTTTATGAGGTCATAAATGATTGTCACAATGTAGCTTGTGGAGGCCACATATCCAAGATGGTTGATGCCCAAAATATCTTTTGTGACAATTATTTTTTGACAATTATTTTTCTTGACTAAATTCAAGTAGTTAAGCGATGTGAGCATAGCGAGAGATGTGAAATTTTCTTAATTTACAAAACAAAAATCCTACAACAATAATATGATTTACTTCTAATTTTTTATTAACTTAACAAGTTATTTTTCTGAATAATACAAGAAAAACATCAAAGTAAATACATTGCTACCTACACAAATATATAAATCAAGTACTAAATAATTAAGAAAATTCGACAAAGGTCACACAAGATTTTTCAGACAAATTTCCTTGGAAAACCCAATGCAGGAAAACCAGTACAACAACTCTTGAGGGTTTTATTATTCTATAGATTATTGAATATAAACTAGGGTACTAGTAGTGGTCTACCCAACAGATAAAATCCCAGCAGAAGTACCTCTATCTCTGGAGATAGATATTATGGTTGATTCAACTCAGAATGAAGAACCCCACAGGTTCTTACGTAGTCCCCAACACAATTTGTGTTGAGACAACGCCAACCTTTAGTGTGTATTCATCAACCTTTCCGATCTGTTGAACACGAGCCCAATCTAGCCCACTTAAACCTCACCACTACCCCATATGGCTTTATGTTAGCTCCTCTAGGCCCGTGTCACCCCTATGGGCCTATGTGAGCCTGGTTGGGCCTGTGTCACCCCTACTAGGCCTGCATCACCCCTCCTGGGCTTGTGCTACTCCTCTGCTACTGATGTGCCTCTATGCTATTCTATTCTCGACCTTGGATTAGAAATCCCACTACCAAATTTCCCCTCATGCACTGTAAGCTCACTCGAAAATTATCATCAAACCGCACCCCAGGATTTTAGCTTAGCTCAAGTGCTCCCACTCTGTGTATGTTCTCCAACTCACTCGAAGCCTCCCTTGAATACTTTTCTTGTTGAACATTCAACGACCATGATCTAATATCTAATGAAAGGCTAATATTAGAAAAGACTGAATCCTCATTACTTAGAACATTCTCACCCACATGCTAAATTAATTCACTTTAATTTAATTTCCCTAAGTTATAGCTAGGGTCTCACATAATTAATTATTTGAATAACTTAAGCTCCAGGTGGAATTTATCAAAACACTTTCTGGGTCTTGAATATCTCATGTGTTCTAGCCCCTCCAAAAAAATTGGAGTTAGAGAAGATTCGATGCTACCCAAAAATAAACACTCCCTTTTAGCAAGAAATGTGCTCTAGCAACACTTCAACCTGAAGCATCACCTTGGTCCACGACATTGGTCCCATGCGCTGTTGATGCTTGGCCTATTGACCCTCATCCACTGCACTACTTCCTTCTGTACTACTGCCCATGACTCTACCACAATCACTGCCTCATGTGCATTGCAACTCACTCTCAAATGTTACATCATGCTTCCCATAGCACTGACACTGATAACTGATGCATTGCTACTTAGTTGGTGAGAAGTAACAAACTAAAGGACATCACCCAAAATCCTAACAGAAAAGTTATTCTGGCTACATCTCGATACTAAAACACCCTTTGTTGCTAATCTATGGTGACCCTCTTGTGCTCTGCGCTACTGCTACTCCTGCTCTATGTAAGCACTACCTCTGCACTATCAAAATCACATCAACCTATGCGTTTTTGCTTCTATGGTGCTGCTACCTCTTCTATATGCTGCTCCAATCTTCAGCATCCTAGCTCTGGCAATGTGCCTCCATAATAATCTGCACCAACTTACTCCATTCATCCTGCTACTGTCATTAAGGGCTCCCATAGCTCGTATGTGATCCAAGAGTTTGGGCACCTCAAGGATACTGCCCCTGCCACCATATGTAGTTAAACATATAGATATATGGTGCCCCAACTCTTCACTTGAGGCACATGAGCACTCATAACCACATCTTCATCACTCCCATCATCACCCTTAGCTGTTGTAGCCTTTTATTTTGAATCTTCCTTTCCCTTCTTCTTATGAGTAGAAGTTGTGGTGAATTTTCACAGTTCACCACATATGAAGCCCCTGAACTTTGAAAGGTATTTATTCTTCTTCCCTTGCTGCCCTTGTTGTCCCTTAGATGCAAGATCCGCATCCTCCTCCTCCTCCTTCCAGATCTTGATTTTGTCGCTGGTGCTATCGGCCTTGGTCATCCTCCTGATATATTCTTATCGAGGAGCTGCCCACATGTCTTCCAAAATTGGAAGTGTGGCTTTGCCGAGAATGCCTTGGAAAAAGGTCTCCCATTCTCTAGACACTGCATTTAGGGCAGTCCTCACAAAACCCTCATCAGGAGTGGCCCCCATAGCAGCCAACTAATCAGGAATCACCTTCAATCTAATGAGAAAGGGAACGATTTCCTCTCTCTTATGCATCTGAAATATTTGAAGCTAATTCTCGAGAATCATTCTCCTTTGGACACATGTACCCTCACAAATTAATGTTAACATCGTCCACATCTCATTTGTTGTTTTCTTTTCAACAATTTGTGGGACCACATGATCCTTGACCTCATCCATAATCAAGTGCTTGGCCCTTGCTTGCGCTTCATCATACTTCTTAAATGGATCATCATTAAAACGAACTACTACAACCTTATCAACATGATATTTGATGTGATATTCATATAGAACTGACAGGATTTTGGCCTTCCAGACATCGAAGTTGGATACTCCATCCAACCTATCCTGATCCTTCAATCCATGTGCGGCCATCTCTGCTCAAATTTTTTCGAAGCGAATACTCGTCTCCCTTATTATGTTTCTTCCCTTGGCTAAAGAATTGGATTTTGGATTCTTGGTGCTAGAAATCCTCTAGAGAATATGCTCCCTCTGATAAGTGATTTCCCTCCCAGTAATCCTCCACCAACTATTGTTGAATCATCCCTCTCCAATAACTCCAGTGATTAGATCTTAGAATTATTAGTGAGAAATTCTACTGAGGAACTTCTTCCCCTTAATTTTTCACTCCATGTAAGACATTGTTCTACACTGACAAAAGAATGCCCCACCCGCAACTTCCGAAGAACAAACTGCACTTCTAGCCATGACAAACAGAGCTCAAAATTTATGCGTTGGCCCAAAAAGAACTACGTAGCTACAACATTAGTCTCCCTAGGTCTATTTCCCTCTCTATGAGTACGTTGGCTCTGCATGAGCTCCACAGGTGACTGTGTCACCATTCTTTGCCTCTCTCTAGCTCTGCGTTGTCACTCGCAACAACCGCCTTCCTGGAGTAAAAAAATTGTTTCTTCAATAATGGTTTTAGCTCTCCCTAATCTTTAATAGTTGTGGGACCATGTGAAATTTTATGAATTTACTAAACACAAATCCTACAACGGTAATATGATTTACTTTTTCTACTTGTTTTATTAACTTAACAAGTTATTTTTCCTGAATAATATAAGAAAAACATCGATGTAAATACACGAATGCCTACACAAATATACAGATCAAGTACTGAATAATTAAGCACATTTGACAAAGGACATAAGATTTTTTGGACAAATGTCCCTGGAAAAACCCAATGTGGCAAAACCAGTGCAACAACTCTTGATGGTTTTATTATTATGCTAATATCTGAATACAAACTAGGGTACTAATAATAGTTTAGCCAACAATGAAAATCCTGATAGAAGTACCTCTATCTTTGTAGACATATATTATGGTTGATTCAAATTAGAATGAAGAACCTATCAGGTGCCTACGTAGTCCCCAGAAAGCTCTGCGTTGAGACTATGTCACCCTTTAGTGTGGCTACATCACCCTTTCCATCTGTTGAATACGAGCCCAATCTGGGCCACCGAAACCCTAGAGATTCCCCTTCTAGCTCTACGCCAGCTCCTCTTAGCTTGTGTCACCCCTCTAGGCCTATTTAAGCCTCTATGTTGGCTCTGCATGAGCCTAGTTGGGCTTGCATCACCCCTACTAGGCCTGTGTCACCCCTCCTGGGCCTATACTGCTACTATAGTGTTGATATTTCTGTCTCCTATTTTATTCTCGGCCTTGGATCATAAATCACAATATTGAACTGGCCCTAGCTGAACTACAAGCTCACTCAAAAATTCTCAGCAAAATCCGCCATATAAATTCAACTTAGCTCAAGTCCTGCCACTCTGTGAGTGTTCACCTACTGACCCCAAGGCTTCCTTTAATACTTTTCCTGTTGAAAATTCAATGACAATGATCTAATATTTAGTAAATGGCCAATATTAAAGAATAATTTATCCTTGTTACTTAGATTATTCTCACCCACATGCTAAATTAATTCAATTTAATTATATAATTTCCCTAAGTTAGACATAGGGTCTCCATTAAAATAATTAATTATTTGAATAGCTTAAGCCCTAGGTGGAATTTATACAAACTATTTCTAGGCCTTGGAGATCTCATTTGGTGTAGCCACTCCATAAATGTTTGGAGCTAGATTACATCTGATGGTACCCAAAAATCAGCAAGAGATACACACACAATCTGAGATCCCCACCCATTGTCCTACACCTAGTCATCCTCGCAGGCCCATTTTCAAACAAAGCATTAACTTCATGACCTAAAATCCTCCATCCTCTAGCATACATAAGTACATTTTGGTTGTCACAGACTCTTTCATGAAGTTGGAAAAAGCCATGCTCACTTATAATGAAACTGCAAAAATCACCATCTGATTTTCTTTAACCATTTGATAACCTAATTCAATGTTCCCAAGGAGTTGTTCTCAGATCATGGAAAACACTTCAAGAATGATATATTTCAAGAGAAATCCCACACCATGTTTTTTCTCATGAGTTTTCTTCCCCATAGCACCCCCAATCCAATGGAAAGGTATAATGTGTGAAAAAATTACTCAAAATAATGTTACAACATATGGTGAACAAACACCATACGAGTTACCACCACATGGTTTTCTTAGCGTTATGGGCATACTACATATATATCAAAGCATCCGTAGAGTTCACACCATTTCAATTGCTACATGGGGTTGAATTTTTTCTCCCTATTGAGTGTGATATCCCTACCTTACACTTAGCCATTAAAATTCTTAAAGGTACCTAAACTTTATAGAATAAGCTAGTACAATTGGAACACATCAACACAAGTCAATGGAAAATGCTCCAACATAAAGAAGCCCAAAAAAAGACTAAAGCCACTTTTGACTGCAATTTCACCCAACGATCATTTTCTAAATGAGACTTAATCCTTTTAGGGCCCAGGAAGTTCGAAACATGATGGAAGGGACCATAAATTGTTAAACGTTGTCTCCTCAAGGGGGAATACATGTTATTAGAGCATAATGGGACTTGCCTCAAAAATCCTAGTAATAGTCTCTACCAAAAAAAATTATATTCATAACACTCAAAGCATCCCTATAATATAAATCCATGCACCATGACTTATTATTATGATGATCACCTCATCAAAATTGTATACTAAAATTACTCTCTCATCATGTGTCACAGATGGATCATTCGCTAGCCTATCATAATAGGTTCAATGATGATTCCTTTCGATGGTTGAAATACCTTGCTACAGAAACCTGGGCCATATACTCACCTAACCTAACACCCTTCCACTACAATGGTTTTGTATCGGACCAACCACTAACAATCAAGTTGAATATGATGTCGCCATAGGCCTCTTGATTGATGCCTCCCATCTAGGTATCAATCATCTACATGTTTTCCTTGATTCCCAACTCATTGTATCACAGTTGAAAAGATCCTTAAAATTACATGACCCTTTCCTTTTTCATATTTACCTGTGTGCACAAAGGTTAGCCCATGGTTTTGATCATATCACATTTTGACATAAACCAAGAGAACAAAATCATGTAGTAGACTTCATAGATAATGAAATAATAGACAAGAATGTATTACATATATATCACCACAAATAAACATAAGTAATAAATATAATATACATCCAATATATGAAAAAATTACATCACATATTAAAGCATAGCATATATGACACATCTTGGAGAGCTGCAAAAAAATCATCATCTCATATGTGTGTGTGTGTGTGTGGAAAAATCGTGTCATCATAAGGGTAGCATCCTAACAATGGGTTCTTCCCCTGGTACATGCATACATAAATATGTCTAGGGTTGGTGTCCAAAAACCCCATAACCCCCTACATGAGGTCCCCCAACCTCAACCAGTGTTGGAGCCAAAATTGGGCATATTGTCGACACCGTGAGAGAAATTCGTCAAAATACTTGATGCCTCACTCTATCGCAAGCCAGAACCCTACCCATCATGGTCTCATCCATCATCTCCCAACTTTCCTGAGGCATCCCATGTATTAGGGTGGTTGAACAATCTCATGCCTCAAAAACATCTACTCGAGCCTCTGCCGCCTTAACACACTCTCGCGGTCCCTCCATCTATGAGTGAAGAGAAGAGCTCCCCCCCCTCTCAAAAGGTGCCATCGATATCTATATTTCGAATCTTGATTGAACTCATAGGGTCATCCTTTACCTTCTCATCCCTACGCCACCTTGTCATTCCTACTACACCATCTCGACCTAGACAATGAGTATAGTTTCCCACCAAACGGGACAACCAACATCTAGTAGGTTTCATAACTACAACCAAAGATACATGATATTAAGATAGACATAAATATACATAATAATTAAATGTAAATAAGAATGATGCAGAACATACAAATCACATACCTTTTGGGATCCAAACATCATCTAGGGCTAGTCCCATCTCCAGATCTTCTCAGAAATCCACACCAGTATATGGGAACTCAAAAATAATCTAAGAGTTAAGAATTAACCAACCCTCCACTATGGAATTCAATATCACCCCACCACTCCTCCACTTACATGGGGCATCACTGGTTCCCACAACCTAATATGAATCTCCTTGGGGGGGCCTATAGGAACTGACACCACCAGTTGCAACATCACATCCAACTCATATAAATTTTTGGAGATGACACTACCATAAAATATATTTGTGACTCGCCCCAACGAACCCGTGTGAGTTGTGTCATCATCCTCCTATGGAGGAATCATGCCATGTCATAAAATTATCCTCCTTAGAGCCCCTTAAGAGTGTCTAATCGAGGTTCGGAAAAGCAACACCAGGGTGATAACCCCACTAGTACATAAAATAATAGCCATTGCAACTCGATTGGATACTGTAATATTCCTAAATTAGCATGTAGCCAATTGGAATATTAAAATCTAATTTTTCTTCCTCGTTTGATGAATAAGTGGGTAGGGAGACCCATAAATCTCTTTATTATTAATAAAACCACTTCTCATGTGAAATTGGATCATATTTTCAGCTTAATAAAGGACCCTAAGGTGTGAACAGGGGCTAGAGCATGTAGACTGGGTCAACTTTGACCGAATCAACAATGGTGTCATGAAGGAATGGAAGTTTATGGAGAGGCAACGCTGTTTTGGAGGGAGATCTCATGCATGGAGATAGTTCCTTTGATGAGTGGGTTTTAGGGTTATAAATCTCATTTCCTATAAAAAGAAGAGGATGGTAGCCATATTAGGCATGCTATGATATGTTATGTTTTTATTATACTGTCTGTTTAGACATATAAGCTTTCTTTAGTTGTTTAGCTAAGATTGCAGTGCTATTTAGCACCGGGTGTTCCTGATCGGGAATCCCACCTCTATCCTTGAGAGGCCTCATAGGAAGAGCTTTGAAATTAATTTCCACATTCAATTTTTCAAGCCAAGCTTTAATCTTATGGTACAATAAAGTTTCTGTTGAGAAATGTGCTGAGTTATAGGATGCAACAGTGGAATTTGTGTTGGGTGTTTCCTAAGCTAGTTTTGTAGTGGAGGAAGGTTTCCTTCCATTGGGAGGCTAGTAAAGTATCTCCTTGGGATTATTTTACATATTTGGCATCATGCCAAGGTGATTTTATCCCCTACATCACAGTTCCACTCCATATCTATGTTATTTTAGTGATTTGTTGCAGGGGTAAGTTCGGTACTCCATTTGGAGTGTTCGCTTTCCATTGAAGGGATCAACCCTTCATTGAGAAGGTATCTTGGAGGAGTTCTTTCAGATATACATCATATTAAGCCACCTCCTTCTATGTGCTTAAGATGTAGTGAATCTTCAGCCCTTGGGCTTTAGATCCACTATTTATATTTTGTGTATTTCTAGAAACCCTTCCTGGGTTGTCTAGGAAAAGTGCTGAGGAGCATAGATCTCCATATTTTCCCTTATATGAGCATGACCTTATCAGATAAATTTATTTATATGTCCAAACTTCAGTATTAGTCACTAAAACTGTGTTGTGCTTTCTTAAGTACTTTTTTAGTAGTGTATAACATGTTTTTGGGTGCATTTTGGCATTGAAGGCTTCTTTTTCCTATCTTTAGGGGCTTCATCTGCAAGATATTGTACTTATTTATTGTTGTTATACATAATACCATGTATTTATCATTTGGCTCATATGTAATGTGTTAAAAATTTTGCTATTTCTATATTCATGCACTATATTCCTACTTTTCCCATTTGGGAATATTAGAGTGGTATCATGGCATAATCTTGGCTCAGCCTGTGAAGACATTGCATCTATGTTATCAGAAGAAGAATAAGCTTATCACATAAAAGATAAGGCTTATAGAAGAGACAAAGGAAAGTCTCCATTATTTGGAGAAATGGAGGGAAAGAAGTTTTTAGAACTTCTTCTCCAAACTATGCATGAGCTTAAAAGAGAAATGAAGGGAATGAGGAGGGAAAGACATGAAGATCCCTCAAGAATATTTTCACATGAACAAAGGTCCAATTATTCATATTATGTGTGTGAGAATTCAGCCACACAATTATATCTACAACATGGTACCATTCCTACATTCTTGGAAAGAGAAGAAGAAGAAGGAGAAACACTAAAGGAGGAGACTCTTGGTGACTATCTCCAATAATATGAATCTCAGTTTAGAAGATTCATGGAGCATCTAAGCTTACAAGGGTCTTGTAAAATCAAAGAAGATAGCGGACCCAGTAACTACAATAGAAGAAGAGGGTGCATGCAGCACACTTTGGGTAGGTTCTTTCTACCTACTTTTGATGGGTCACCCAAGAGCACATCCAAGGCTTGGGTAAGGAAGCTAGACACATATTTCCAGCTGCATCAAATTTCAGAAGAGGAATCCATTAGAATAGCACCATTGCATCTTGAAGGTAAGGCTTATGCCTGGTGGTTATTTGAATCTTCTTCATTGAAAAATGAAAATATATCTACTTATACAAAGTTCATTAGGAGGTTAGTGAAAATGTTTGATTTGAAACAATCTAAAAATTCCTTGGGAGAGAAAACCAAGCCAAAGAAATCATAACCTTTGTATGAGTTGGAAGGATCCATGAAACCAACTCCATGTCAGAACATTTTTGAGGGTTTTAATGATCTACAACATTCTTTGCCTAGGGAAAAAGCCCCACTTCAACATGAACTTTCCTCTCAAGAAGAAGACATGAGGATTCCTCCTTCAAGAGGGGGTCAAGCCAAAGGATCTCTTAATGATGAGCTATTCTCCCATGATGAGGAGAAGGGAGAAGAAGAGCTAGAAAGAGCCTCTAGCATTGTGACAATAGGAGGAGATCTACTTCTATTCGGAGATGGAGATCAATCAATTGATTCAACTAGAGGAGATCTTATATCTTTGCAAGATGTTCCAAATGATATTACATATGAATATCATGAGAAACATATGTATATTTTGATAGGAAGTGAGACAAAACAATGGAGGAAGTGTGTTCCAACATTGAGTACAGTCCTGGGGACACACACTATGATAGATCATTCCCTTGTGATTAAGACTTTTGACACTAATGAGATGTTGGGTGTACATGGGTTGATTACATTTGAAGGAGACACCTTAGACTGTGAGATCTTGCAGGAGGTAGGATAAGATGAGAAGGAGGGCCAACATCAAGTTATTGGGAACATACACACCCATCATTTTTAGGAGATTTATGCACAAAAGTAGGAGGATGATTTGCATAGTGAGGTCAGGGACAAACCAGTCCACTCACATATATAGCCTACTCTAGGCCTTGATGTTTCATTACAAGGAGGCATTCCACCAAGGAGACCCCTTGATTGGGAGATAATCAAAGAGTTCTCTCAACATGTTGTACCACTCATAGATCTAGGAGGAGTGGGAGCATTGGGAGGTCATGGTACAACACTGAGAGTCTTGGGTAGACTCAAGGGGGAGGGAGAAATTCTCCCATCATCATCATTACCCACTCTCATCTAAGATATTACGCTGAGAAATGAGTAGAAGAGGGAGGATAACAACCTTCCAATATGTCACTTTGGTATGGGATATGTCAAAGAGGAGGAAAAATACATGACAAATGCTTTCTATGACAGATCATTGACATTGTCATTGTGGAGGATAGATCCATATTGGAAATCCCAGTTGTTGGTGGATTATTCCAAGGATATTTTTACTTGTATGATACTTGATGACCAGCTACATGAGGAGGGATATTTATTCAGAGATGGGGTCATCCACTATCATGGTAGGATCTTCTTATCTAGATCTTCCAAGCTCAGGGACAAGTTACTACAAGTAGCTCATGAATACTTTCTCTTCAGCCACACTTATTCTATGAGAGCATACCACACCATCATGGAGGGGTACACTTGGGGAGGCTTTAAAGAGGACATATATCAGCGTTTGAGGAGATGCATGGATCATGTGGAGATGGATGAGATACACAAATATTTGGGGGAGTTATCACCGCCGCCTCTTCCTATTTGAGAATGAGAGGGTATTTATCTACGAGCCACTCCATTTGTATGAGCAAAGCATATGGTAAGGATCATGTTTGGTTTCATAATGATTTATATAATGAATATGTGCATTCCTTAACCAAATATGTGCAACTCATTGTTCCAAGAAGGAGCATTCTTCCTTACAAAATTCATGGCCTACTTTGGGTCATAAAATATGTTGAGCATGGCCACTCCCTAGGAGGATATAGGGAGATGATATATCATTCCGGTTGTACACCAAAGGAACCAAAAATTTCTCACCTTTTCAGAAGTTGTGAGAAGACTTGGGCAGCAAGTAAGTGGTGGGGAAACCACTTACCATATCATTATCTGATGCAGTCACGGGATATAATGTGTTGGTTCCATATGTGGGATGATGATCCACCTCCATTATTGCATTTGGTTGTTTATGTATCACTGGTTTTGATCCCATATATTGATTATGTCCTTATTCTTTTTAGGGGAATGAGTGGAGGGAGGAGGGAAGGATTGGATGTGCCCTTTGGGAGAGATACTCTCCATGGTTCTCATGTTTCATATTTCTGGAAGAGCATTGGACCATTCATGATTACTACATTTTGTTTCTTTTTTCCTTATGGGATAAGCCATTTGGATAACTTGAGCACTTGGGAGGTGCCTCTCATAAGCAGATGGGAGAATTTTTTCTATGAATTACCAGTCTAGAGGGTGATTCATTTTATATGGATGATAGCTTGGAGGATGGAGCTTCACATGGGGATGAAGGTTCCCTATATTTTGTAGATCTATCCTTGCAATTTCTTGAGGACAATAAACATTCGGGAGGGGAGGATTGTAATATTCCTAAATTAGCATGTAGCTAATTGGAATATTAAAATATAATTTTTCTTCCTTGTTTGATGAATAAGTTGGTAGGGAAACCCATAAATCTCTTTATTAGGAATAAAACCACTTCTCACATGAAAGTGGATCATCTTTTCAGCTTAGTAAAGCACCCTAAGGTGTGAACATGGGCTAGAGCATGTGGACTGGGTCAACTTTGACCAAATCAACAATGTTGTCATGGAGTAGAGGAAATTATGGAAAGACAATGCAGTTTTGGAGGGAGACCTCATGCATGGAGTTAGTGCCTTTAATGAGTTGGGTTTAGGGTTAGAAAGCTCATTTCTTATAAAAGGAAGAGGATGGCAGCCATACTAGTCATGTTATGATATGTTATGTTTTTATTATATGGTATGTTTAGACATATAAGCTTTCTTCAACTGTTTAGCTAATATTGTAGTGCTATTTAGCACCGGGTGTTCCTGATCGAGAATCCCACCTCTATCCTTGAGAGGCCTCATAGGAAGAGCTTTGCACTTCATTTCCATATTCATTTTTTTAGGCCAAGCTTCAGTATTGTGGTACAACATAGTTTCTGTTGAGAAATGTGCTGAGTTGCAGGGTGCAATAGTGGAAGATTTTGTTTGGTGATTCCTAAGCTAGTTTTGCAGTGGACGAAGGTTTCCTTCTATTGGGAGGCCAGTAAAGGAGCCCCTTGAGCTTATTTGACATAGTTTGCATTAGGGCGACGTGATTTTATACACTACATCGTAGTTCCAATCTAGATTTGTGTTATTTTAGTGAGATGTTGTAGGGGTAAGTTCAATACTGCATTTGGAGTGTTTGCCTTCCATTGAAGGAATCAGCACTTCATTGAGAAAGTCTCTTGGAGTTCTTTCAGATCTACATCAAATTCAGCCACCTCCTTCTATTTTCTTTATTTTAAGTGAATATTCAGACCTTGGGCTTTAAATCCACCATTTATATTTTGTGTATTTCCCAAAACCCTTCCTGGGTTGTCTAGGAAAATTGCTGAGGAGCATAGATCTCAATTTTTGGCATTGTATGAGCATGACCTTATTAGATCCTTTTATTTATATGTCCCATATGTAGTATTAGTCATTAAAAATTCACTGTGATTTCTTTAGTACTTTGTGTAGCAGTGTATTACATGTTTTTGGGTGCATTTTGGCACTGGAGGCTTCTTTAGCCTATCTTGAGGGGCTTGATCCCCAAGATCTCATAATTTTATTGTTTTTATACATAGTACCATGGATATATCATTTGGTGCATATGTAATGTGTTAAAATTTGCTGCTATTTATATATTCATGCGCTATATTCCTACTTTTCCCATTTGGGAATATTACAACTACATTTAGGAACACATAAATGCAGATGCCCCCATCCTAAAAAGGATGTGGCATGTAGTGACCCAGTGCCCACTCAGCTATGTCCACTCGACCTAGAGGCAAGTTGTCCTGTAGTTCCTCTCCCTGCGGTACCAACCTAGTCACAAAATACACATCCACCTCTACATTGAATGTCAGATCCTGACCCCTGATGTTGAAGGCCTATCGCACTAGCTCCCATCTCGCAATAACATAGTGCAAGAAGTTCTCCTGCAATCTAAGTAAGGGGTTCTATACAAACTTAAGTGAACCACATATAGTCAACAAGGATGTGGCACAAAAATCTCCTTCCACATCTGTCCATATGTTATCAAAATCATGCTCTCTCCATTTCTTACCCATCATGCTGAAAAGTATCAATAAATGTAAAAAAATAGCCTCGTAGTCTTAAAATTTTCCTTTTTTTCAGTCCGTGTACCAGTTTCAATAACAGGTGCATGAACATGCACCTGTTACTCAAATAGGTGCATGGTATTGTGTGGTTTTTTCCCATACTATTGTACACCAACACAACTTTCTGCCCTTTTTCGGCGAGGATGTCAACCCCTCAGTCGCGACCCTTTTTCTCACGTAGACATGCAGGCTACCCAATTTTTCCTTAGATAGTTGAATGCTTACATACCTGTTTCTTAAAAATGCATGTGATCCTAAGCATGGAGGTAAAAACTATATTTCACCCTTAGTCGCGCTATCACCCATATATATTTTATTTACTGATGCATCCCTATGTAGCGTTTTCACATTTTTCAGTACGGGTTTCAAATTTTTACCTAGAAAAGGCCTGTACAGGGAATTCCACGTGGCGTATCTACACTAAGCTACTAAAATCACAAAATATGACTAATGGCCTCTTACTTTACTGTCCTTGAGCTCTACCTGGGTGCAAAGGCTGACCACAATAGAAGATAATAGAGCATAGACCCAACTCTATAGTCCATGTCAGCAAGTACAAATGAGGTGGAGTATGGACCATTTCACCTTATATATCACCTTTTATGTCATCTTTGTGTGGCTCATGCAAGCCCTCATGACCTCCTTTCACAAAACTTTCAACGTCTTTAACATCAGGACAACATCATTTTCATCATGGTAGCCTCCATTCCATTTTCACAGCATACTCATTTTTGGACTCATTTAATGGTTTAGAGTACCTCGTAGGTGTGCCTTTCCATGTTCTTTAATTCTTATTGTTTAGCATATCTAGACTTATATGTTTTCATCGAGATATTTTCACTTAGGGTATTGGTTGTCAATGTTGCAGTTATACCAATAGTTTCCCATCAGAATCAATCCCAGAGTGACCATGAATAGTTAAGGTATCATTCTCTACCTAGCATGATTGGCCTCCAACAAAAAATTGCATTTCTTGACATCATTTCTCTGAAATTGACCATACGTTTTATCATCTCAACTACGTTTACCACCACCTTCCCTTCTACCTGGTAAACTTCCATGTCAGTTGATAGTACCTCCCCATATATGGATCACCCCATTTTATAGATCAACACAGATTATCGGGATCAATGAACACCCACTCATGAAAAAGAGCCAAAGCATTCACATGTATTGGAGATTAACATCATTCTATTTTTATTTATTTTTTTCTTACCAAACCCACTCGATGTCTGCCCCGTTTATTTTTTGTGACATCAAATTGAATGCACACCCGCATTCTAAATTTGGCCAACCATGAGTCCATAAGGCAGAGCCCATTTGCATCACTTCATCTACCTCATTAACCTAGCTATAATACCAGCCAATAGGATCCCCAACCTCAGAAAAAGACCCTACTTGCATCATCATGCAGGTCACCATTTTCTTATGGCACCCAATGTCTTCGTGTATGCACATACAAAAAAATGTTTTACATTCTTTTGGCAAGTGTAATTTTTTTTTTTTAAGAAAAGGTTTCCCACCCATATTTTCATGTCTTGTAGTTGACGGAAGTCCCTAGTTGCCATTGGTTATATATTTATTATCACTACACTATGATTCACATTCATTCATCATTCATTTCCCCAGTCAAAACATGTTTATACCTACCAAGGATGTCCTACCGACTCTAGGAGGATTCCCCAGAAGAATTGTTTTGACTTATTCCACTCACATTATAGTTCCAACCAAAGGAAGTTGTCTGTATCCACTTATATTTTTAGATATCATCATATTACCTTTATTACTCACCATAGTATATGCATCTTTATTCTTGAATATGATTCCCTGAATCAACATTTTAGGCCGTTGGAACTTCTTTCCTACCAACTTCAACACACATCTTGGAGGATCTAAGTTGTACCTTTGGTCCTCCCCACCTTACATGAAATCCTTAGGTGGAATATTGGGAATCACTATTTCCCATTGATTTCATTGGCCTCCCTAACATTCGACACGAGGAATGGTTTTTCATGTCAGGGTATTATCGTACATTGTGACCATTGTAGTTATCTCATTTATTCAAAGACCCATGCATCCCTTAGCACCTCATTCATTACATTTTGATGAATGGGAGGTACCCATATTTGAATATAGGATATTTCGATAACACCTCACTTATTAGTGCTTCACTTTAGATGCATGGGGGAATCTAGTTCAATATATTTGTCAAAGGTTCCCTTAAGGGTGTAAGCAATGATGATCATCGACCATCAACATGTTAGACACATTAACGTTGAATTCACAGGAAAATTTATTGTGTGATTGTAATATTTAGTCACTAGTCATCATAATGAGCATGGGACACGTCCACCTTTTATAAACACGTTTTTAGCTCATAATTATTTAGAGCATGGTTCTCTTTAATTCTCGGTCAAATAATTCCCTACTCATCTCCACCGCAATTTACTTTATCTCTCGGAAAGCTGGCAAGACTCTCAGTAAGCTCAACAAAACATATTTCAGCTATAGACTTGTTCCTAACCTCATAAATTAGGGGGGAAACTGTTATCATATGGAAATTGTAAACTAATATGTACAGATTAAGAGACACTCAAATTTAGTGAGAAACATATACAGGGGTGAAATTTTCAGCTAGAAATACCATGTACACCAAAAATCAAAGGATTTCCTAAGGTTGAACTTAAAAAATTGGACCGCACGGGTCCACCATTACCAGAAATTAGCTTTCGCATGGTTGTTTCTTTGATATCCACATAGTTGTGAAAATATCCGGTTAGCACCTTGGGTCGAGAACTTTCTTGAGAAACACTTCAAATATTGACATGATGGGCTGATAAATCCAAGATTTAATCCCCAAGAAGCCTTAAAGGTAAGGAATTAGTAGCTCTCAGATCATTTGTGAGGTGAACCACCACATTCATAAGCCATACGAAGGAGGAGTGTCCATTAAACTCTATAAATAAAATTTCTAGTACATCCAAGAGACAAGAAGAATAATAGCATTGTTATGCTACCAAAACTTCTCCCTAACCAATCTTGGAGTTCATTGAGAAGAGGATTTCATCATTGAGAGAGTCTTCCTACTTCCTTGAGAGAGAGAGGAATCTTTCAAAGAGATTGAGGAAATGAACTTCCTTGGTCGGGATTTTTTAGCATTGTTTCTCAAAAAAATGTCTCCAAGTGTATTTTATCAATCCATTATTTATCTTCTACATTCAAAAGTCAATAAAGGGAACCATTTTCCATTGATTTTTTGATATCTTTGCTCCATTGATAATTATTAATTTGTTTATTTATTATTTTTTAGTTTGTGTTGATATATGAATTTTTCTCACTACTTATATTTCTTTGTTTACCCTTGTTTGTCCACTAACAACAAAGAATTACTTGTGATTTAATTTTATGGAACTACCAACTCCAAGGAAGGTATATTTGGTAGTGTATAGAAACAAAAACACTACCACATCACACTTAGCGCTCGTCGTGTAGTCATGTCACCTATTGCTCCAAATTACCCACATGTCGTCGATTGGTGTGTGAAACCCTCCCAATAGGAGCTTAAGTGACATGCCTTAGTGAAGGCAAGCCTCCACACACTATTTAAAAAATTTAAACAATAGGTGTTAATGAAATTTTAAGTTCACATTCCTTCTTTTGAAAACATAATAAAAAAATCAATGCCACGTGTTTCTAGATGCTTAATTTCACATGTTTTGAGATAAATTATTAACTGGTAAAAATATGTTTAATTTCATGAATTTACTAAAATTTTAAAGTTATAGTTTCAATGATGCCATTACCAGTGTGGAAATTTGTAAAATTAATACTTTTCTATTACTTAGCTCCCTACCCCATGCTAAGAAATAAAAATTAAAAAAAAATAGTAGAATTGTGTAAAGCTTTTCTTGTGTGAAGCTTTCACTGTGCAAAAAAATATGCACGTGAAATTTTTTTCACATTGATCTACATGAAAAGAAATGAACATTATTTAAAATCATTAAACCCTAGGTGTTAATGAATGCTTATGTTTACATGCCCTTCCTTTCAAAGAAAATTAAAAAAATTTAACGACACATGTTCCTAGATGCTTAATTTTACAAGCTTTTAACTAACTTATTAACTGCGGAGTCAACACTAAGAAATAAACTTTAAAAATATTCACTAGACTTGTGTGAAGCTTGGCTTGTGTGGAGCTTTCACTATGTAGAGAGATCCACACACTAATTTACATTAAAATATTTGTGCATTGTTTAAAATTAATTCTTCACATGCCTTCCTTTCAAAAAAATAGACAAAAATCAATTCCATGTGTTCCTAAATGCTTATTTTTACATGCTTTGAAATAAATGATTAAATGGTAAAACCATAATTTCATCAATTTAATAAAATGCTAAAACTATTGTTTCACTAATGCCAATACCATTGTGGAAATTTGTAAAACTAATGGTCGTCTCTTACTTAGCTCCCCAACCAATGGTATGAAATAAACCTTCAAAACATTTACTAAACTTGTGCGAAGATTTTCTTGTGCAAAAATTTAATAAAAAATCTTACTTAATAGTAAAAATAGGCAAAACAACATCAAATACCAATCAAAATAATCATGCTTTGAAATAAATGATTAATCATGCTTTCAAATAAATGATAATTCATAGAAATATTACTAATCTAATGAATTTAATAAAATTTTAGAAGTATAGTTTCAATAATTTCATTACCACTGTGGAAGTTTGTAAAAGAAATAGCTTTCTCTTACCTAGCTCCATATCTCAGGCACAGAAATAAACTTTGAAAATATTTAGTAGACTTGTGTGGATATTTTATTTTGCATAACTTTCACTATGTGGAAATATCTGTACAAGAAAAGCTCCACACACTATTTAAAAATAAAGTTTACATTGCTTCCTTTCAAAAAAAAAAATGAATTCCATGTCCTCCTAAATGCTTAATTTTACATGCTTTGAAATAAATGATTAACCGGTAAAAAAAACAATTTCATGAATTTAATAAAATGTTAAAGCTATAGTTCAAATAATGACATTACCAATGCTGGAATTTGTAAAAGTAATAGTCATCTATTACTTATCTCCTAATCCCATGCTAATAAATAAACCTAAAAAGAATTTACTAGACTTGTGTAGACATTTTCTTATGCAAAGGTTTAATAGAAAATCTTATTTAATAGTAAAAATATGTAAAAAAAACATTAAATACTAATCAAAATAAACATGTTTTGAAAAAATCAATAACTAGTAAAAGTAATTTCCATAATAATATTTTTATTTTCTTCTCAAATTCTAAGTGTCAATGTCTCTTGCTCCAACATGCTTAGTCCTTGATGAATTGCTGAATGGACTTCTTTTTGTGCAAGCTTAAATAGGCATTGTGCAAATCCTGAAATTAAGGCTTGCATAATCTCCAGGAATAATGCTTGTGTAATGTTCAGTACAATTAACTACACAACCTATGATGGAAGTCAATGTACAATATCCGTTGATATTCCTTCTCACTTTGGTTTCAATTTTACTATTATTCGAGTGAGATTTCTCAATTTTCTCCTTTTCACACCTTTTTTTCTATAAGTGTTGCTTTCCCTTACAATTTAAAAAATGTAATTTTCAATTTATGTTCACTCTGAATGTGTCCATTTCACTTTCTTTAGGTTTTTCAAATGTTATTTCCACTTTTTCTTACTGTCATGTGTCATTTTTAACTATCTCAAATTTTGTATGTCGCACCTTTGTGCATCGCTAGAGGTAGCTCTAGAACACTCTTCCACATTAGGTGGTCCTATATTTCATGATTATGCACCAAAAACATTCTTATATCTTAACACACCTTCTAGTCACAATCGATTTTTCTATTGCAACTTGTGTTATAAATGTCACAATGCTAAATTTCAACTATCACACTTGGAAATAAGTGTCGCTTTGCTATCATTTCAAGATGTAATTTGTGAACATGAGTCCTATGCATTCCTCTGCCTTTTATTTAGGGCATTCATGTGTGTGATATATGTTTTTGTCTTGTTCATATGATTTTCTTTCTCTTCCTCATCTATTCCCACACTTAGCCATTCCAATTCTCCTTTTGGTCTTCCTGTCCAATGAAAATTTGAATGCATTAACCTACCACCAACCACAAAGTGATGAAAATTTCCTATTCATGAGACTCATTGATCATACCCTTATCTTACGGACTTGGCCACTAATCTTCTCTTTGGTCGGCTCCAATAATTGCATATTGAGAACATTCAAAGCATGATCACTACACAGGGGCTTCACTTAATGAACCTCTAACATATAACATGCATTTATGGCATACTAAAAGATACCCCTAATTTGACTACATAATGGAAAATACCTTTAAAATTCAAATTCTTTAAACCCCTACAAATATGAACCCAATATACCTTCCCAATTTGAAAAACCCCTACTTTCACAAGATATTGTAGGTATGCACTTTTCATTAAAAAAATTTATACCCCTTTATATTTTTTCATTAACGTTGATCTCCATTTTTTATACCTGCCAATATAAAAACCCTTTACCCCCTATATATCCCCCAATATATTATTTCATTTATTTCTCAATATATATACCCCAATATGAGCACACGCCATATGTTATTTCTCCCCCCAGTGAAGCCCCCATGGGTCACTAACACTTGTTGCTTATATTAGCTCACTACACTAAGCCTTTATCATTTCTTCCTTCTATAACACATGTATCATTTATTTTTGACAATAAGAAAATAACCCATCCCCTTTGATTGAAAAAATATGCAATACATAGGTGTATTTCCCTTCATAGTGGAATGAGGACCTTCCTCGCAAAGTGACTTGACTTTCTGCTACTTTCCTCATCCACCTATACAATCCTATCCTCCAATTAGCCTCCCTATATGTAGTGCACATTTATAATGGAAAGTGAGTCCACGTATGATCCATTTCAACTATCAACTATGCAATCCTGGTGTCTTCCCTCAAGCACTTCACACTACTCAGTTGTAGTGTCTAGTGTTTATTCATCTTATGACTGGAACCCCTCACTACTCCATTTATTGTTATTCCTTGTTCCCTTTCACACAATGCATATTTCTAGTCCACAATTAGGCCTTATTTCAGTCACTATGAAGATAAATTGTGCTATAATTTCCTTCCTCTCACTTGAGCCCTAGGGAAAAATACTTATAGTCAACAAGCTCATCACCATTTCCTCTAACACTTTCTCACTGCATTGAACCTGAAAGAGCAACTCCCTATGTGCGTTACGTATTTACAGTGACTACTGGCATCTTCCCTCAACCATTTTTTAGCTCAACCACAAAATTCCCAATAAAACCTCTCTCTCTTAACTCTTACACAAGACCAACACAATCAAATTCTTCCATGAGAAAAACACAAGTAGAATATTTGTTTTCCGAACCAATCTTGTCTTATCCTGAGTGAACTTCAACAGTAGTTGTACCACTTCAACATGGAATGTTGATGCTAAAATGAATATTTAAAGGAGAAGAAGAAAAGAAACACTTGTATAGAATAAGCAAAAAGAATAACCCTCATGAAGACATGAAGAGATCCTATACCACATTAGAATGATGTTATTTCATGATGGCTCAGATGGTTCCAACATTGATCCAAGACCCTTCTTAGGGTGAATATGAAGTAAATATTGGATATATCATCAACAATAAAAGGGATAGTATCAAAGAGAGACACTTGGCATGGATATATCACAATGAATTCTTATGACATAGTGCCTAACTGATGGCTTCACAAAGTGCCATCATATTGTCCTACGTTGTCCATGCATTATCCAACGTATTATGAAATGTAATTATGTATTTTCTAAAAATTAAAAAAATTAAATATGTGGAAGTATAAGAGTCACATGTGGAATATGAAAAGTCGCATGTGGACCAAAGACACAATAGAACTTCAAAGGTCACATAGGATTTCAAGAGTCATGAGTATAACTCAAGGGTCATAAGGGCTATGAAATATAATTCCTCTTGTTATAAAAGAAACCTCACAAGTGAAAAAAAGGGATTTTGGAGGCTCTTATTTTGTAGATATAGTTTTTGGCTTCTAAAACTTCGCATAGGAGAGATTCCTTGGAGAGGAAATAAGTGAGTCAATGTTCCAATATTGGGGCTAGTGTCTCACCATTATAACTTTGTACTTGGATATTTCAATTAATAATCATATTTTCATTGAGATGACACCCTTTCATTCATGTATCATGAATTTTGTAAAACTATTATGTATATTTTTTTGGTACATGTTACATTCATATGTACTAAATAAATTGAGCTATTTCATTGGCTATGGTGCTTATCTTGTGTGATGTATGTTGTATTCATTTTAAGTATCATTGTGTCTATGGGACATAATTTAGTAGATAACTAATTAATATTTCCTTTCTATCATGTGTCTCTCTTAGGATAGTAGTATTGATTTCCTTCTAGACACACTCTTTTTATTCCATTCTCATGAAAGCCTCCTTTTTGACATTTCAATTGGTGTTTCATTGTGTCAACTTACTTACTGATTTCAAAGGTTATGTGCATAATCTCTTATGTTATTTACTGTAGTAAATGAAAAAATTTAGTTATGGCGGCTAGGTTGATAGTCCATATTGGTCTCCTACTCTAAATGGAGAGAGCAATAATTGGGACTTTATACCTAGGAGACCCCTTACTGCGGTGGAATCTAGCACCATCAATAGATTTTGCGCTATAAGGAGGTCCAAACAAAAGGCTAAGCCCATTGATTCTATTTTGAATCTCTTCTCTTGAATGGATCATCACAATATCATAATCCCAAGCTTTTTTTATAAAAGAGTAGATATTAAATCCCCACAAGAATAATCAATAACTTGTCTCAAATTAAGTTTTATGGCGAGGGTTAATTAAATGTCCCTAGACACTTGATTTTATTAATTCATTTTCGTATCTCTAATGTAATTAATTGTAAAGATAGTTAGATAAGATTGTTGATCCTCACCCTTCAAGGTCATATAACATCTACTTCCATCCATTCATTCAAAAAAGGATGGTGTTATGCATTAACATCTACTTCCATCCATTCATTCAAAAAACTTGTTAAGGAGCCTCACGACACCTTTCATAGGTATTATTACAGAGATGTATATAAAAGTATCAATAAACTATTTCTTCATGAGGTATTTGATGAAACATGAGAGTATTTTCTTGAACTATTTGTTCATCTTTGTTATGAGTTTTTAGAAGAAGATGTGGATTGGTATATTTTTGAAAAAATTTAAACTCAAACCCTTGGATAATTCTGCTCTTTCAACATATGTTGATCATGAGGCACCCCAAATCTATGAGGAGGAAACTAATGATTATTTTTTTCCTTGTAATCCTTATTTCTCAGTATCAATTTGGGTTTGCCTTTGTGATTATGTTGAAGTCGAGAAATGTGAAAAACAAACTATTTATCTCTCTTTTCGACCTTCAACTACTCTTCATGATCTAGATCCTATTGAGTAGAACTTGGAATGGTTCAATATTTACATGGAGCCTCAAGTGAAAACTAATACCTTGATTTCCCAAGGTGAAATTAAGGAACATAACCTAAATCTAAAATCTAACATCATTTAATGTGTTGTTTCTTCAGGGTAAACCTGTCATCCTCTATCATAGACATGTCATGACCCTTGGTACCTTAATCTGCATGATCAATATCCTCCACTAGCTAGTTCTTCAAGAACTTTAGTTTTTCAATTTTCTGGTCGAAATCATGATCTGGTATGAACTGATCATATTCCACAGGTAAATGAGAAAAAAAGTGAAGATAATTTTTATATCTCTTTCCTATTTCAAAATCCTTCATTCTTGGCTAATTTTGAACATATTCATATCAATAGTCAATCTAATGAGATTAAAGCCCCTAACCAAGAGAACTCCTAAGGAAATCATCATTCTAATAGCCATAATATCACTAATATACATGTTGATGGATTCCCAAGTACATCAACTGATTCCTTTAATTCTCAAGAAGGCTTCAGTTTGGAATGTTTAAGTCTAGAATTTGATTTCGTCAAAAAATATTCTCTTATGATCACTTTTTCTTCAACCGACTATCTTTTGTGTCCTACTATTTGAGATGAATTAACTTTTCATGAGAATATTCCATTTTATTTGAATTTACAATCCTATGAGATAATTTTTGAATCAACACAAAACAATGAGATCATTCATTGTGAAGAATAAAGTAATCAAATCATCGGAGCATCCATACCCCACTTTCTAAATTCCAGTCTTGCATTAGGATAATTACATAATTCACATTTCTCATGAATTTCCCTTGATCGATATATGTTTAGATGTGAAATTAGAATAATAATATGGCATTATTAATTGTTTTTTTATATTGTAAATATAATAAAACTATTAATGAATATGGATGCCATCAAGATAATAGTGATATTGGTAACTTAACTGATAGTAGTTGTCCACATGCAATTGATGATCTCGCTTAGTCCTCAAGATATATTTATCCAACTTTTCAATGTTAAAAAACTTGTGAGGAAGTAAAGGAACTTCAACTTACATTAATATTTATGTTAGGTTCTTGTAATATTGATGGGATCCCCGAATCATTTCATATCTGGATTTCCTCACAAACCTATTTCCTTCATCTATCTCACTAGATGAAAACTCACTCCTGATGGATTTTTTTTTTTCTCAACATAGATTTGTTAATTCTGAGGACTGGGTTTTGTATTTAGATAGAGTATTTTGTGTTAGTAAATTCACCTCCATGTAAAATTATTGCATCAAACCCAATATTGGAATTTATATCTTTCATGTATGCACAGAGTTTGAGCCTCTCATTCTCATTATGAATATGAAGATCATCATTGGTCGAATAAATAATATTCATTAATTTTTTTGCAGACAATCAACTCCCTATATTTATTGTGAATGCCATAGAAATAATATTTCTCCATATAGCATAATCAATCCTTTTGCATAGAATTAATTTCTTGAATAATTTAGTAGATAAAAATGCCCATGCTAATATAAATACTAGATTTGATTTGACATATCCTTCTAACTTTTTTTCAGCATGTTATATTAATTGGTTTCACAGATTTAGAAGGAAAACTCTCTTTTTTTTTAATTCCCCAAGCTTTCATATTATTGGTCTACTGCATAATTGGACAAAAGGGGAATTGATCAAGAATTAGGGATCTTGTATGTTAATCCACCAATCATATCCTAATACCAAAATTAAAAATTTCCATTCTAATTATATTTTTCTCACTATTTTATCTCATGATTATTGTTTTACATCTATTGATCTCACTGAACCCATTGATATTTATGATTTATCATTTCATTTTTCAGATACTTGTCTAGTAGTTAAGGAACTTTAGTCCTTGATGATGGTTATTTTAGGTCCTCACTCTCTTGACAAAGTTTTTGAATGAGATTAGGTTATCTTTTCCTTGCAATATTCTCCCCATGATTTAGATGTGTGAGTTGAAATTTCATTCTCTGAATATTATTATCATATTAAAAAGGATATTTTTGGATTTCATTATCGAACCTATGATTGGCTATATAGATATTACTTAGAAATATTAGGTGTTAACAACAAGTTTCAGTCTCACTTGACATTTTCTAAGAATGAAATTTCAAATGAAGGTATATCCACAAGAATTTTTTGAGGTTTGCATGATTTTTGTTGTAAACTAAAAGTTAAGGATGCAAGATGATTAGGGTTGGTTGTTATGAAACATATTTTTCCTTTAGCAAAGACTTCTAATTTCTTGCACAAGATATTCAAGTTTTTATCTTTATTTGTGTACATTTATTTATATTGTTTTTAATTGCTTGTATATTTTTGTTTGTAGGTTAGGAGTATCTTCTATGGATTCATTAGAAAATTATTTCACTTAAGCCTAACCTTATAGCTAGTTTTAATAGGAGTATCTCTAGTAGAATTTTAGTTTTCTTTTGAATTACATTCACCTTCCATTCCACCCCGCATATAGTTCATGCATTTCCTTTATCTCTTATCTCCCAGCTTGAATGTTGCTTTCCTTTTGAGTCTTTCATTTTATTTATTATTATTTTTTTGTCTCTCTTTTATTTTCATGTATTTTATTTTTATTTTTGTCCAATATGACCATGCCTGAAATATTATCTTGTGTGTGACTCAAATGAAAATGTGGCAAGGTTTTTAAAAGGAATTGGGATGACGAGAAACAATTCATGGCTAGCATTCCTTCCTCTTACTTATTTTTTCCTATGTATATCCAAGTTCGATGATGTCTCAATGGAAAATATTATTCACTTGGAAGGAAAACTGTGAGTAGAACGATGACACCCACATCTATTCTAGGACCGTCAATCATCAACATGGTATTGTATTAGACAATATTTTGTATTTATGATCCAATCTAGTAGAATAGTGAAAGGGGAAAATAAATAGAAATCATGTCAATTAAAAAGGTATATATAAATGTCTCAGAAGTAAAAAACCTCACTTAATCTTAATGAGTCATGATTCATCTTTTGGCCCCGTAAAATAATAAGTACCTAAGCACATTTTGAATAAAAAATAAAATTAGGGGTGAAGGAAGAGAAAGGCTTCATGCACTAAGAGATGAAGCAAACAAAATTGTTGGGGTACTTAACATGCTGAATGGTTGTGAAGCAACACCAGATATGAAAAATAATACTTTGATCATCTTAAAATCATGACTATGTTACTTTTATCCTACAACGAAAAAATTGTGATAGAGAAATCCTTTTAAATGTGTGTAACCAAGCAACATAATAGAAAAGAATATATATATATATATATATATATATATATATATATATATATATATATATATATATATATATATATATATATATAGAGTTTAAATGGGAAATACAATCTGATCCACACGATGAATCAATATTTCATGAAAGAAATACCTTGTGCATAAATTGAGAGCAGAACAAAGACGCTGGAGTTCTACAACAATGTAGCCTAGTGTTGATGTTGTGTCAAACACCTTGCAAAAGTTTTCCTACATTTGAATTTTGAAGCCTACTAAGGATGTTGCAATCTTTCATTCCATGGTCAATTCATCATCAATTTATGCATTTCTAATTTTTTAAGTATTATTCTCAAATTCTAAGTGTAAAATTCACTTTTTCACACATGATCAGTCCATGATCAATTCATAAATGCGTTTATTTTATTCAATATTAGGTGGGAATTACACATTTCCTCAAAGTAAGGCTTGCACAATATCTATAAATATTTCTTGTGTAATGTTCATTATAGTAAACTATTCAACCTATACTGGTAGACAATGCACAATATCATGTGAAAGTTCGTCTCACTTTGGTGGAAATTGTACTATTATTCCAATGAGTTTTCTCAATTGTTGCTTTTGTGCACCATTATTTTCGCAAGTGTGTTTTTTTCCACGACTGTCATTTTTTCTTTATTTCAATTTAAAAAGCATCATTCTTCACTTTATTTTCAGTCTGACATGCTTTTTTTTAAGTTTATTTAGGGTTTTCTAGTGTCATTTTCGCTTTTTCTTACTATCACAAGTGTTTATTTTAACTATTTCAACTCTCATATGTGTCACACCTTTTCACATAACTAAAAAAATCTCTAGTGCACTCTTCCAAATTATATGGTAATATATATCATAAGAGTATGCACTACACACATTCTTACAGCTTAGTGTACTTTCTAGTCATAGTCAACACTTTTATCACAAATTGTGTTCTAAGTGCCCGAATTCTACATTTCAACTATCACACTTAGAAATAAGTTTCACATTATTTTTCTTTTGATGTGTGATTTTTGAATGATATTATTGTGCATTCACCTATATTTTATTGATGGAATACATGTGTGTGACTTATGTTTGAGTCTCTTTCATATGATTTTCTCTCTCTTCCTCCATTGGTCCCACAATTAGCCATTTTGGATCTCTTCCTGGTCCTCCTTTCCATTGCCAGTTATGAAGCTAGCAACCAATCCCCTAGTGATGAGAGCTTCCTATTAATGAGCCTCATTGATCAAAACCTTACCTTTTGGACCTACGAATTGATATTATCTTATGTTAGCCAGTAATATCATAGTTAGAACCTTTAAAGCATGGTCACTAACTCCTATTGATTGTACTAAATTTCTGCACTGAGCCTTGATTATTTCTCCCTTGTATATCACATGAAGCACTTTGAGTTGAAAAAGAGGAACTTCTCCATACCTTTTCATTGAAAAACTAACTATACATAGGATACCTTTCCTTCACAGTGTAGTTTTTACCTTTTGGGAAAAGTGATTTGAATTTCTACTACTCACCTCATCAATTTATGAAATCCTCTCTTCCAGTTACCCTCCCTTACTGTAGTGGGAATTTATAGTGTATATTGAGTCCAAATTGGAGACACTTCATCCATCAACTGCATAATCCTAGAGTCTTCCCCTCAAGAATTTTTCATTGTGTAGTTGCACTGCCTAGTCTTGCTTCCTCTAATGAATAGAACCCCAAACTATCCCATTCCATGTCATTACGTGTTCCCCTATGTGCATTGTGTACTTATAGTGCACACTGAAGTCTTCTCTCAGTCTCTGTGAAGCTCAATTTTTCTATCACTACCTTCCTCTCCCTTGATCCATGTACAGTGTGCATTTTCAGTCAGCAAGCTCATCACCCTGTCCTCTTAAACTTAAAAATTATGTTATACCACAAAGAGCCCCTCCTTATAGTGCATTACACATTTGTAATGAAAAATAGTGTCTTACCTTAGCCACTACTCAGATAAACTATGCAATTTCCAAAAATCCTTTATCTCTCATCTCTTACACAGACCCATCACAATTAGCTTTTTCCATGAGAAAAGTAGGGGTATAATAGATGATTTGTGGATTGATATTTCCATTTCATGAGTGGATTTGACAGGTGTACCACTTGAACATGGAAAGATGATGCACAAAAGAAGATGCCAAGTAGAAGAATCAAATAAGCACTTGTAGAGAAGAAGCACAAAGAACAAACATCCTGAATACATGGAGAGATCCTTGAACATGACATAATGATGATATTTCATAATGATTCAGAGGGTTCCAAAATTGATCCAAGGCCCTTTGGGGGGTGAATATGAAGTACATATGAAATCGATCATTAAGAATACAAGGCATTCTTGCAGGAGAAGCACTTGGCATTGATATGTCACAATGAAGTATTATGTCATAGTGGCCAACTCATGGCCTCTCAAAGTGTCAACACATAGTCCTATGTTTCCCATCTATTTTCCCACATTTCGAGGAATGTAATTATCTATTCTCAAAAAATTACAAAATGTAAATGTGTGGCAGTCTAGGAGTCACACGCGGAAAATGAAAAGTCACATGTGGACGAAAGATTCAATATAATTTCAAAGGTCACATAGGATACCAAGAGTCACAAGGATAACTCAAGATTCATAAGGGATATGAAAGGTCATTCCTCTTTCTATAAAACAAACCTCATATGTCAAGTAACAGGAATTTGGAGGCCTATATTTTAGAGATCTAGCCTTGGTTTCTCCAGCTTGTAATATGAAAGAATATCATTCTTTAGAGAAGCAAGAAGTGACTTAATGTTCCACTATTAGAGCTAGTGTCTTGCCATTGCAAATATGTAATTCGATATTTAATTTAATAATTACAAGATTATTGAGTGAACACACATTCATGCATGTATCATGAATATTATAACAATATTCTTTAAATAATTACGATATATGTACTAAATAAAATAAACTATTTCATTTTCTTTGGTGCTTAACTTATTGGATGTGTGTTATATTTGATTTTGATCATTGTGTCTATGTGAACTACTTCTCTAGATAATCATTGAATATTTCTTTGAACTCATGTGTCTCTCTTAGGGTAGTATTATTACTTTCCTTCAGAGACTCACTCTTTAGCTCACACTCATGAAAACCTCCTTTTAAACATTGCAATTGGCGTTTCCCATTTTCAACATACTTTCTTATTTCAAAGGTTATGTGCATACTCTCTGTGTTATTCATTACAACCAAGGAAAACCTCAAGTTTTGTTGTTTGCAATGATACTCAGGATGGGGCTTCTACTTCAAATGATGTGAGGTCGAATTGGGACTTCATACCAGGGTGAATGACTAATATGGAAGAATCGAGCATCATTAGCATATTACTAGTGTATAAATATTTAGAAGTAATAGTTTTATCTTACTTAGCTCCCAGACCCATGGTAAGAAATAAACCTTAAAAATATTTACTAGACTTGTGAAGACCTTTTCTTCTGAAAATCTTTCTCTCTGAGGAAAGCTCCACAAAAAAATTTCTCTACACATTTTTTTACATGCACCACTTAGTTCACTATTTAAAAATTTTAAATGAATTTTTATGTTCACGTGCCTTTTTTCTAAAACATAAAGAAAAAAATCAATCCATGTGCTCCTAAATGCTTAATTTTACATGATTTCAGATAAACTATTAAATTGTAAAAATATGATTAATTTCATGATTTTAATAAAACATTAAATTTATAGCTTCAATAATTCCATTACTTTTCTGAAAAGTTTGAAAAATTAATAATTGTCTCTTACTTAGGTCCCTAGCCCACGCTAAGAAATAAGCCTTAAAAATATTAACTAGAAATTTGTGGAGTTTTCACTCTTTGGAAAGCTCTGCACAAACAAATATCTATAGATTTCTTGACATGCCATGTTCTTCACACTATATAAATATTTTAAACACTATGTGTTGACAAACGTTTAAGTTTACATTTGTCTTGCCAGTCCCACAATACCCCATCTGGCACTTGGGAACCCATGTCATCATGTATCACATGTCACCCTACTGCATGCTTCATTGAACTCTCCCTTTCTTGTTCCATATATCATGTTGACTTCCACTCATCTAGCTTGATCATGGTCATCCTACATCTTTCTTATACCATGCACATCACACACATATCATCGATCCCTTCTACCTAACATGGGCATGCTACACATCATGTTATCATGTCACCTGATCCTTAAACTCACTTGCTTCTCACTGAATCAGGTACACAATTTTCCTATGGACACCTGGGAACCTCATCTTTGTGTAGCTGCACCCAACGTGCTCACCTTTATAAAGTGAAATTTTCACAATGTCGAGGGGTTCACTTCATCTAACCAATCTACCACACACTCGACCCATCCATCCAATGTGATATGCCTATGCTCCAAACCTATTGCATCACATTACATAGGCACCCATAGCATATAATTCACTAAGGATCGTCATGTATTGCCATTTTTCCATTATGCCAACTTAAGGTCTTGGTAACAATTTACTTATATGCATCGTTGTCTGTTCATTTATGTGGATGGTAATCACTTCATAAGTTAGGCCAAACCACCGTGTGTCATGAAGGTTCACCCATTTTTTTATTTTCCCTAACATGCATGAAACATAATTCCAACTTAGGTAGCTAGGAACTTTTCCATCACATGGGCACACCAAGGGCAAGAAGGCCCACATCACCATGTATTGCAGTCTACGCCGCCCTGCACTTAACCAAACCTTCCCAATTTCATTCTACCAATCTCATATCTTTCCCAGACGATTATCATTGTATGTATCACCTTGAATATTCCTTTTTCTGGCTCCACAAGTTGTTCCCAACTGCCACTCTTATGTCCAAGTTCCTACCCATCATACATGTTGCTCGATCCAGACCCGTCGTGCATGTAGCATTACTTCTCTCTGCCTAACTTACCCTTCTTCTTGCATTTGATGTACCACTGCAATTCTCTTCCATGTCTAGTAGTTTGGAACTCTACCATTCATATTATTCTGTATGGTCCTATCACCTAGTGCACCAACTCGCCCATATGTTATCGACTCATGCACACAACCCTAGTTATAGGCACCTAGATGCCACTCCATGCGAGCGTTGTTGTGTTGCTCACCTTTTTTCTTGAATGATTTGTTATAAATGATTAACTAGGGAGCCCATTCTAGTAAATAAAACTTAAAATATTTACTAGAATTGTGCAAATATTTTCTTGTGTATAGCTCCCACTATGTGGAAAGATCCACACATTTTAAAAAAAATTTAAACACTAGGTGTCAACAAATGTTTAAGTTTACATGCCCTAATTTCAAAAAAAAGAAAAAAATCAATGCTACGTATTCCTAACTGCTTAATTTTAATTGCTTTGAAATAAATGATTAAATAGTAAAAATATGATTAATTTCATGACATTATAAAGTGTTAGTTTCAATAATTCCATTACCAGTGTCAAAATTTCTAAAAGTAATATTTTTCTCTTACTTAAATCCCCAACCCATGCTAAGAAATAAACCTTTAAAACATTTACTAGAATTTTCCTAAGCATTCCTTCTGCATAGATTTCAAAGTGCACAAAGCTCTGCACAAGTAAATTTTTTCACACTAGTTAAAAAATTTAAACACTAGGTGTTAGGTCCCTATATTACTAGTATAGTCCCTTATTATTGTACCACTGTAACCCCCATATTGTTATTATTGTGCCCTTAAATTATTATTGTTACATTGGCTAGGATTACATTGTGGCCCCATGGACTCCTATATATAGAAATGAGATTTTGTAATTTGAATCATCCAAGAATTGTTAATTCATGTAATGTATTGCAGGTTTCCCCCTCAAAGTGGCTTATTTATAAGGCGTTGATATCTCTTTTCTTCTACTTTTGGAGCTGGTTTCACAACATTTGGTATCAGAGCTTTGTTTTCTAGGGTTTTCGCTGCTCCAAACAGGTCATCATGGAATTTTCGCTATAATTTTTTTTCTACGAAGGTTCAAAAGCTAAAAATTTTAGAGCACAAAGCCGAAATCCTGAGGAACATCTTTGCAAAATTTCAAATCTTGGTTCGGAATATTTTAGAAGATATGACATGTGGAAGTTAGGGCTTTTTGCAGGCTCCTGAATTTAACCTAAACAGGTCATCGCAGCATTTGCGCTATAAATATTTTTCTACGAAGTTTCAGAAGTTGAAATTTTTAGAGAGTGAAGCCAAAATCCTAAGGAAAATCTTCGAAAAATTTCAAAGCTTGGTTCGCAATATTTTTAGCGATATGAGCTGTGGACGTTAGGTCTTTTTCAGTCTCCCAAATTTCATCTCAAAGAGGTTATCGTGGAAAAATCTTCATATCTCTGTCTCTAAGCATTGGATTGGAATGTTGTAAAAAGTGGCCGCAAGTACACTGACTTTAGTTTCTTTTCTATCAATTTTAGAGCCAAATGAGGAAAAAGTGATACATGGAAAGTCGTACAAGTTCGCTCTACGGAACCAATGAATAATTGGGTCATTGTGGGAGGGTGGACATATATTTGTCTTGAAGAATCCAAATTAGGTCAGACCTATGAAATTTGAAAGAAGCTTCAGAGGGCTACTACAAGGCTGAATTTCAGATATTGATAATCTGCAATTACAAAGATAATTCAATTTCAATATATTGCTCCTCAAAAGCAAGTAAAAGGTGTCTATTTTTTCTCCCGAATTGCATAAGTCTTGTTTAAAGAATCAATTTGAATTGATTCGAGGGGCATATTGTAGAATATATATCAATATTATATTCTAAAATGGCCCCTAAAAAGAATTAAACACCCATTAAGCCTTTAGAAGGCTCTACTATGACTCATGAAGACGAAGAATGGAAACATGACATATCAAATTTACAAGAGCAAGTGCAACAAATTTCTCTCTCACAAAGAGCAACGAAAAATGACATGGAAGTTTTGAATAAAGGCATGGAAACTAAGATGGATGGTTTGAAGAAAGGTGTGGAATCTAAAATGGATGGTTTGAAGAATGGCATGGAAGCTAAGATAGATGGCATGGAAGCTAACATGGAATCTAAGATGGATAACATGGAAGCTAAGATCGATGAAAAAATGGAAAACATGAAGAATGAGCTGGAAGGTTTGACAAAGTTGATACAAAATTTTTTTCCTAATGGTGAAAGTATAGTAGAGAAAACTCATGATGAGAACAAAATAAATGTTAATCGTGATTTCATAAAATCTAATGTTGGCGGGAAGAACCACCATATTCAAAAAATGGATATGAGGAAGTTTCATGGAAACGATCCTGTAACATGGATACTACAGATGGAGCAATATTTTGATCTCAATAATGTGAAAAACACACAAAAGGTACACATTGCAACTTTACATTTAGAACAAAATACATTTGTATGGTATCAATGGCTTTTATCCCATAAAAAAATTATCACTTAGTCAATTGTTACGGAGGAAATTATTTCACATTATGAGGATACAAAGATCAACACCTTATTTAGCCAATTGATAAATCTCAAACAAAAGGGTTTAGTGGGGGAGCACATTGAGGACTTCCAAAAATTGAATATAAGGGTAACTGATATTCCAGAGGAACACAGGATTGATATCTTCATAGGTGATTTAAAGGATAACATCCAACATTAAGTTCGAGTTTTGGAACCTGATTCATTGGAGAAGGCATTCAGGTTCGCAAGAAAAATTGAATGTAAAATTATGGCGACAAGGAAGCCTACCACTCACTTCTATAAAGAGGGAAGTGTTGCTACTCCTAGATTTCCACAACCTACAAGGTTGATACCACAACAATTGGAAGAAAAAAGAGCAAAAGGGCTTTGCTACAGTTGTGATAGAAAATACACTAAAGGTCATAAGTGTGTTGAGAAGAAATTATTTTACATAGATCGTGAAGAGGAAGAAGAGAATGAACAAGAAGAGGATATACACCAAGAACCAACCCTAGAAGAGGAAGAAATGAGTCTAACCATATCATGTAATGCATTGGCAGGAATTACCACTCCTCAAACTCTTAAGATAGAAGCACATATCAAGAAGAAAAAGGTAATAGTGTTGATTGATTCAGGTAGTACCCATAATTTTATTCATTGTAAGGTATCCAAGGAATTGAATTGTTTCCTATACCCAGCACCAGAATGTCAAGTGATGGTTGTAAATGGAGGAACTATAAATTTCTCTGGAAAATGCCATAATATGAAGCTAATCATGGGGTAATATGTATTGAATATTCCAATTCTTTCCATTCCTATGGGAGGTGTTGATGTTGTAGTAGGAGTACAATGGTTACAATATTTTGGGACGGTAGCTTTTAATTTTCAAGAACTTTTCTTGAAATTTTTTTCATAAGGAAAGGAAGTCAAATTACGGGGTATTGCAGGGAAGCCGGGAAAGATAATAAGCTCTAATGTCTGACAAAGCTTCTAAAAAAATAACAATGAGGCGTAATTGCACAATTATGCTCAGTAGAAGTTCCAACAGCAAAATCATCTATTTCTGCAGATCTCCAAAAAGTCTTGGACAATCATTCCAAGGTTTTTGAAACTCCCAAAGGACTCCCACCTATTCGTGATCATGATCATGCTATTAATTTCATTCCAGGAAGTGTTCCTTCAAACATTAGGCCTTATAGATATCCTTATGTCCAAAAGAGCGAAATTGAACATATGATAGCATAAATGTTAGAGGTGGGTATAATTCAACCTAGTCAAAGTTCTTTCTCTGCTCCTGTACTATTGGTACACAAGAAGGATGGATCATGGCGCATGTGTTCGGATTATAGGGAGCTCAATAATCTCACCATTAAAGATAAATTTCCCATTCTTGTGATTGATGAATTATTAGATGAATTACATGGAACAATTGATTTTACCAAGTTGGATCTTCATTCAGGATATCACCAAATTAGAATGAAAACTGAAGATATTCCGAAAACAACATTTTGAACTCATGATGGTCGTTATGAATTTTTGGTCATGCCTTTTGGCCTTACCAATTCACCTTATACATCTCAAGGGTTGATGAATTCCATTTTAAAACCCTTCCTTAGAAAATTTGTGCTAGTATTTTTTGATGATATAATAATCTACAACAAGTCTTGGAAGGATCATGTTTAACATGTTGACAAGGTGCTCAAACTATTGCAGGATAAACAATTATATGAAAAATATCCAAATGTTTCCTTGGAGTACAAGAGGTGGAATATCTGGGGCATGTTATATCTCACGAGGGTGTTAAGGTAGACCCTAAAAAAATTAATGCCATTAAGGAATGGAAAGTCCCCACAACCATAAAGCATTTGTGAGGATTTCTTGGGTTAACAGGGTCTTATCATAATTTTGTTAATAATTATGGGAGAATAACAGCACCTCTAACAACATTATTGAAGAAAGATGCATTTTCATGGACTCCTGAAGCAACTAAGGCCTTTGAACATCTCAAAGAGGCAATGTGCCTAGCATCGGTCTTAGCCACGCCAGACTTCACAGAAACCTTTATTGTGGAATGTGATGCCTCAAGAAATGGAATTGTTGTTATTCTAATGCAAGAAGGAATACCCATTTCTTTTGAAAGTCGTCCAATCAAAGGAAAGTATTTATATAAGAATATTTATGAGAAGGAAATGTTAGCAATATTGCATGCACTAAAAAATGGAGAACTTACCTAATGGGAAGACACTTCAAGGTAAAAACTGATCTTGATAGTCTTAAACACTTTTTGGAACAAAGACTATCTTCAGAATAGCAGCAAAAATGGGTCACAAAGATGTTGGGTTTTGACTTTGAAATAATCTAAAAAAAAAGGAAGCTAAATGTTGTTGCAGATGCACTCTCAAGAGAGAATGAAGAGGTGGAAGCCTTGCTTTGTGCCATTTATATTATACAGCCATATTGGATAACCGAAGCAAGAGATGAATGGAAGAAGGATGAAGAAGTGTGGACACTCATTCAAAATTTGCAGCAAGATCCTAGTACATTTGATACATTTAGCTGGGAAAATTATTCCTTATGGTACAAATATTGGTTATATATTTGTAAGAATTCCCAACTAAAACAAAAAATTCTTTTGGAATTGCACACTTCTCCTTTAGGAGGACACTTAGCATTTTTTAAAAATTACCACAGGGTGCAGAAAGAATTTTTTTGGGATGGCCTTAAATCTGATATTCAAGATTTTGTGGCGGAATGTTTGGTTTTCCAACACAATAAAGTTGAGACAATTAAGACTCCTGGCCTTCTACAACCTTTATCCATTCCAAGTCAATGTTGGGAGAAAATTTCAATGGATTTTATCACAGGTTTACCTAAGTCCGAAGGAAAGAGTGTCATCATGGTGGTAGTTGATGGACTTACCAAGTATGCACACTTTTTTGCATTATCTCATCCATTTAAAGCAAGTACAGTTGCTACTACATTTATGGACACAATTCAAAAGCTACATGGAAACCCAAGGGTTATTGTGAGCGACAGAGATCCCATTTTTTCTGGAAATTTTTGGATGGAGTTATTTTGTTGTTTGGGTACTAAATTAGCTCATAGCTCATCTTATCATCCTCAATCCGATGGTCAAACTAAGATAGTAAATAAATGTTCAAAAGGATATCTTCGTTGTTTTGCATCTGATAAACAAACACAATGGGTTAAGTGGTTACCTCTCGCTGAATGGTGGTATAACACTTCCTTCCATACTGCAACAAAAATGACCCCATTTATGGCACTTTATGGATATCATCCACCATCCATCACATCATATTTAGGATAAATTTTGAAGGTTCAAGCAGTGGAAGATCACATCGAGCATCAACAAGAAGTTCTCCAACTCTTGAAGGATAACCTAAATTTGGCACAAAATCGAATGAAACAACAGGCAGATCAACATTGCAGCGAGAGAAGTTTTGATATAGGACACTGGGTATTTTTATAGCTACAACCATACAAACAAATGTCCCTCAAGCAAGCTAATAAGGATAATAAATTATCTCCAAAGTACTATGGTCCTTACAAGGTGTTGCAAAAGAATTGTACTATGGCGTACAAATTGGAGCTTCCTGCTTCTTCATGAGTGCATCCAATTTTCCATGTTTCATGCTTAAAGAAGGTTATAGGAGACAATCTTCTAGTTCAAACAATATTTCCAGAAATTGATGAAGAAGGAAAAATCCCATTGGAACCTAAAGCAGTCATGGAAACAAGAACTTGACAGCTACGGAATCAATCAATTTTAGAGTATCTCATCAAGTGGAAGAAGATACCCACTAAAAATTCTACATGGGAGGATGAGAATTTTATACATAAGCACCCAGAGCTACTCAAGTGTTGAGGACAACATTTTTTTGAAGGTGAGGGGCATGTTAGGTCCCTATATTACTAGTATAGTCCCTTATTATTGTACCCCTATAACCCCCATATTGTTATTATTGTCCCCTTAAATTATTATTGTTAGGTCAACTAGGATTACATTGTGGCCCCACTAGGATTACATTGTGGCCCCATGGACTCCTATATATAGAAAGGAGGTTTTGTAATTTGAATCATCCAAGAATTGTTCATTCATGTAATGTATTGGAGGTTTCCCCCTCAAAGTGGCTTACTTCTAAGGCGTTGATATCTCTTTTCTTCTATTTTTGGAGCTGCCAGTTTCACAACACTAGGTGTTAATGCATGTTTATGTTTACTCGTATTCCTCTGAAAAAAAAAAAAAAAAAAAATCAACGCCACATGTTCCTAAATTCTTAATTTTACATGATTTGAAATAAATGGTTTAGTAAAAATATAATTAATTTCATGAATTTAATAAAATATTAAAGCTATATTTTCAATAATTCCATTACCACTATGGAAAATTTTAAAATTAATAGTCATTTCATACTTAGCTCCCCAACCTACACTAAGAAATAAATCTTAAAAATATTTACTAGACTTGTGCGGATCTTTTCTTTTTTGGAGCTTTCATTGTTTAGAAAATATCCACACAAGTAAAGAACAAAATAATGTATAAAAACATTATGTTACATGCCTTCCTTTCATAAAAAAAGAAAAAAAGAAAAAATCCATGTCTTCCTAAATGCTTAATTTTACATGAATGACTTCAATATTACATTAAAGCTATAGTTTCAATATTTCCATTACTGCTGTGGAAATTTGTAAAAGTAATAGTTGTGTCTTACATATCTCCCAATCCCATGATAAGAAATAAACCATAAAAACATTTACTACAGATAATTAATAAAAACTTAATTTTTAGCAAAGGTGGGTAAAACTACATCAATGACCAATTGATCAGAAAACTAGAGACCTTAAAATTGTAATTTAATCGAAACATGAAAAAATGGAAGCATCAACATAGAGATGATAACAAAGTTTACCTAGTCAACTCTTACAGTATGCTACGTGTCTAGTTTCACCTACAAAGGTCAAATATTTTTATTTCCTTCTTCAGAAGAGGCTAAATGTATACAATGAATTAGAAAAATCACTGACTCCCAAAACTTCATTCTATTACCAAGACATTTCAATTCCAACACATTGCATACATTACATAAATTCCTCATAAATACCTCCTCCCTTGAGCTCTCAAGGCTCTTTAAACAAGACATCCTCTCCGAAACTAACTCCCTAAAACTTTCTCAAACAATATCCCTTTCAAGCAATACATAAGATGGATTTATTATCTTTCAAATATCCCTAAACAAAGGAGAGTATATATCCTTAGATATCTACTCCAAGGAGAGAATAAATATCTAGATCCATTAAAAGAGGATTTGTGATATTTTTGCGGATACAATATCTCAACTACACCAAACTTGAACCTTAACCAACACTCAAGGGATGAGAGTAAGTCACACAAGACTCTCATTTCCAAATTGTATTTAGAAACTGATTTTGAGGAAGAATATCTCATAAATAATTTTTTTTTTACAGTTTGAAAATTAATAATACATGAGCCCATCCACATGAAGCTCAAACACTTTACGTTCAAAATTAGAATACTCATAACCTAGGATTCAATGAACATTTCCTTTGGTATAGAAAAAATTGAAATTGTGTCAAGGTCCTCTTGGGTCATGCCCCCCCTGCCCCCCCCCCCCCACACCACACGAAGGCATGGTTTTGGTCCACCAAAAGCTGAAGGACTTGAAATTGATTATGATATCAAGCCATTGGTTTTCTGTAGAGGTAGGTATAATTTAATTACAAACATGAAGAATCTTATATTCCTTCTTACAAGTTGCTCAAACTATGACCTGTAACTCTTCCCTTTATTTGCGACATATTGTAATAAACATGTGATTTCAAAAATTTGTGTCCAATTGAATATAATCTAGCTACATCATAAATCCGAGGATCGGCTGGTTTACACAAATAATATACAATTGAAAATTTAGAAGTATTGGGCCATCAATTAAAGAAAATTTTCATAAATGAGTGAAAGAATAATGATCCATTACAACTAGTTCATGATTAATACGTTGCCTAGTTTCTTGAAGAATTTCAACCAAATCCCTTAAAAATCTTCAAATAGTAATAGTAAAGGATGAGTATGTTCTAACCTTTGTCCCAAATCTCCCAGTATTTCCAATATGATGAACATAATCTTCCAGTGAGCCATAAAAATCATACTTAATAACAAATTTATATTATTTACATCCAAACCATGGGAAACAACATCTGTAAAGTCATGATAGTTCTTTTGCCAGCTTTACACTCTCCCTTATATGTGTCATTAACTACATGATGACAATGATTTTGCTAGTTTCCACCATATCAAGTTGGCTTCTATGAATTTTTCCATATATTACATGCATAACCATATTACACTAAGGTCTTGCAGTCTTCTCCATCATATTTGAATGAAAAAATAAATTGCAATCGTTGTGCAATTATCCTTGTCGATAGACAAAGATGAATCATCATTACTCCAAGAACTTGAGCAATACAAATTTATGTTCTGATATCATTCATTCGAATTGACTTTTATCAAGAACAAAGTTGTATTCTAGATTTTTGATCTTTGTAGCAACCGAATCTGCGATCTATAAACTATTTCAAGTGTAGAAATACATGTTCAACAGCTGAAAAAAAAATTCATTGGGCTATGATTGAAACAAATATGTGTGGCCATTAAAATATTGGCAATGAATACTTTAGTTCCCACTACCATGCTCATGTTTAATATTTCATATAAAGATGATGTTTGTACTTTTTCATGATCATTGATGCAGGGTCTACTAGAAACTTTGGTCTAAAATATAGTCATGAGCTAGCCACTTTGATGAATACACACATGTTTTATCCCATGCAGCAATTCACATGACTCTTAATCCACTAGTAGGAATACATAGAATGCATAAATGGAAATGTGAAAATTGAAAGTAACCATGTATATTGTAACCAATTATATGCAATATTCCCCTGGAAGTCTAGAGTTTATCAAAAAAGTTATTGATCTCAAAATGGATGCCTAATTCATCGGTAAAACCCCACCATGAATTGTGTATTGAGAGGTAATATTCATGGCAAATCTTATGGAATTTTTCCCATCGTTGTTTTCTCATTGATGTGAATCCTGGCAGAATGTTGGCGTATCAATCACATAAATTTTGCTGATGTGAAAATTTTTACTAATATGTGGAGTGTTCATCATCAACATGGAACATATAGATATCACAACAACAACCATTCGTATGATATCGTAACAACTCCCATCCACAAAAAAGTTTTCCACATGTTGGACACAACTAATCTGTTATTTTATTCAATCCCTATAACTCAAACCTGCATAGGTATTGAATCTCATAATATTAGTGTTAGTTATATGAATCGTATGCATCAATATGCCTACTTAAATGAGCTACATTTCCATAGAGGCTTGGAATCTAGATTTAAAAGACACATGTGGAACCATGTAATGTTGTAATCAAACGTCGATCAATGATCCAAAATGGATTCAGTTTTGCCTCCAAATCAAAGTCTTAAAATGCAGATGAAAATAAGATCAAGTTTAATTTATTGTTGATAGGATTTCAACGGTGCAAATGGCGCGTAAAACCGAGTTCGTATGAAGAAGTTGTGGCCAACCAAATTTTATGACAAATAAGGGAAAAATGACAAAAAGTCAAAGTCAAAGTTGATAGTCAACGATCAAGTCAGCGGTCAAGATGATGTCAGCAGGACACGTGTCATCCCAATAATACACCACATGTCCATGGTTATGTCAGCAGATTAATGACGTGTCATAGTTTGATTGGTTGGAATGGGCCAATCTATGGCTGACACGTGGCAGCCTAGATTTTTCCCAATATGGCCTCATTTCCAAAATTTTGGGGATCATGGAGGATTGAACCCCTGACCTCCCAGAATGCCTACGACCTTGCCAGAGTTCGCTCACCGAATGAGACATCGTGGCACTTGGTATTAAATGTAAAGATAATATATTTTGTTTGAATCAAGATCTCCTGCTGGAAAAGGGTGGGATGATCAGGGTCAACCCCACGACCATCGGACACCTTATCAATGGTTTAAGCACAACATATTTGTTTCCATATATATGTATATATATATATATATATATATATCTATATATATATATATATATATATATATATATATATATATATGTTAACTTATGGGATATGGAAGAAGGGCTAGGCAGGGGTTTCAAACCACCGACCCACCAAAACTCTATATAACAACACCTTCACCCAAGTCTGATATCCAATATGCCGAATGGTGGAGCTTGGTAAACCATGCCACCAAAACTTCATTTCAACTCAGTGCAGAGCTGAACTAGCCAAAACCACCAGTGCACAGTTTGATGTGGTTTTATTTAGGGAAGGTGGTTTTCTAGAAGGTATAGGTGGTATTGGATTTCTCCAGGGGGGTCTGGAGGTCACAGTGGCATAATATAGGCAAGTTTATACTCGTCTTTTCCAAAATTTTGAGCCCGTCACAATGGTGAGATCCATTTTCTCATTTGAGCTTTTGTTTTTTATCTCATACCTACAAAAGCATTTTGAAGACAAATAAAGTAGTTAGCACTAGAAGCTAAGGACCTGGAGACGTAGCCAGGAAATCTAGTGAGCTCCGTTATTAAATTTTTGTTGTGTTGATGTGTTTGAATGTTTTTTCATTTTCTTATGTTGTTTATGGTATTCACAATATTATCAATCTATTGCACTAAATAACATAATATCCTCACATAGATGCCAGTAATACCTTTTTAATAAAACAGATCAAGTGGTATTAGAGTTGAAGGTTAATTTTTAAAGGTTTGACAATGTCATATGAAGATTTGAATGTTTACTAGGACAAAGTTCAAACAAGGAGAAGGAGAACTTGTTGAAGCAAATCCAGATATTGGAAGGGTATTTTCAGAAAAGGAGATGACGAAAGAACACATATTCAGATCATAAGCTCAATTCTTGGACAGCTTCATGACAATACCTGTGATGGTAGAAGATATGTATAATGACTTTAAAAAGGGAAAAGGTGAAGGAACTTCATCACCTAAACTAGACAAAGAATCGAGGGAAAAGCCTCCTCCATTACCTCCACCATATCCTCCATCATCGCCATCATCGTCATCATCGTCTTCTTCTCATAAATCTAGGTCTTCTAAAAAGAAGAATAAGAAATCCTCTTTGATCAAATTATATGTAAAATTTGATTTTCCAATTTATGATGGTGAGCCTAATGCTGAAAAGCTTGATAATTGGATAAGACAAATTGAATTTTATTGTAGGGTACAAAAAGTTGTTTCAGAAAGAAAGAAGATCCATCATGCTAGCCTTCATCTTGGATGGACTGCACTTGTTTGGTGAGAAGGCAACACACAAGAAAATGTCCAAAAACATTGTAAAATCATTTTGACATGGAATGAATTTGTTTCTGCAATTAAAAAAATAAATTATCCTTTAGCTTATATGCAACATGCCATGATGAGTTGGCAAACATTGCATCAGTTAAAGGGTCAAAGTGTGAAAACTTACACTCAAGAATTTCATAAAAGAGCTTTCAAAATAGGCATATCATTGGACTCACCAGAAACATTATTGAAATACATAGGTGGCTTACATAGTTATTTGAAGCATACCATACTGATTTTTAATCTGACTAGCTTAGATGATGTATCAGTTCAATTAACTCATCTAGAATATAGGGGTAAAAATGTGTCTCATGATGTTTGAAAGTCATCTAAATCTACTGAAATTAGGAATAAAGAAAAAAGAAACAAAAATGGAAGGAAAAGAAAGTGAACAATGTGAAGAAAGAAAAGCCTACATGCACTCACTATAAGAAATAAGGACATGATGAGGAACATTGTTGGGCACTGCATCCAGAATTGAAGCCTAAGAAGTTCTGGTATAAAGAGCAAAAGAATGCTTCTACTATGAAAAAGGACTTGGGATCAGATTCAGGAGACAAAACAACAATTACAACTACAAGTATAAAAGGTAAAATTTCTCAAGCATCTACAAGTACTTCTTCGCATTATGTTGATAGTGAAAATGATGAGAGGAAAAGAAATAAACTATTTCATATTAGAGTAGTTTCCTCTACATGATTTTACAAGTGTGAAACGGGTGTTTCAGTGTGGAGGAAAACAGCAGGAAGCCTTTGAAACATTGAAAGAAAGGATTGGTACAATGCTAGTACTAGGACTTCCAGATCTTTAGAAACCATTTGAGATCAAGATAGATGCAAGTGAATATGCCATGGGGGTAGTGTTGATGAAAAACAAAAAAAATATATTCTTTCATTCTCAGACATTCACATCATCAGTAGTTAACTATCCTACATACGATACGGAATTATATGCATTAGTACAGAGTGTCAAAAAGTGGAAACATTACATAATTGGAAAAGAAACAATCATACGTATAGGTCATCAACCACTACAATATTTACACTCACAAAATAAATTGCAACAATGAAGGCACTATCATTGGATGGGTTTCTTACAATAATTTCATCTTGTAGTCGGATATAAGAAAGGCATACATAATAAGGTTGCAGAGATGTTATCAAGACCAATCATAAAAGCATCCACAATTCTTAAGCATAATTCAGTAATTCACGAAAGCTATATTGAAAAATATGCTCAAGGCGCAATTTTTAAGGATGTATATGCAACTTTAAGTCATGGAAAGAAGGTAGAAGAATTGGATTATTTCATAAAGGACAAAGTATTATATCATCTAGGAAAATTATGGATTCCACAAATTGAAAGAGTTAAGGTCACTTTGGTGTAAGTAAAACAATTGCACAATTACAAATATTCTTCTATTGGCCATGAATGAATGAAAAATTTTCAAAATATATTAAAGGACGTACTATGGGTGCCATAAGCAAGCCAAGTAACAGAAAATTAGGCTTTTATAATCCACTTCTTATTCCTTTTCATCCTTGGGAAAGTTTATCCATGGATTTTGTTGGGGGATTGCCAATGTCTAGAAAAGGTCATGATTATTTGTATGTAGTTGTGGACAGGTTCAGTAAGATGTGTATTTTGACACCATCTACTAAATAGGTCACATTTGAACAAACTGAAAAGTTGTTCTTTCAAAATGTATGGTTTCATTTTGGGTTACCCACCTCTATTGTATATTATCGAGATTCTTGATTTGTTCGGAAATTTTGGTCAAGTTTATGGGAACTCATGGACACAAATTTAAAGAAGAGCACAGCATTTCAACTACAAACCGATGGCCAGACAAAAGTGGTAAACAAGATAGTGGTATATTTTCTTCGAGGTTATTGCAGCAAGTATCTGAAGCTTTGGGATGAGAATTTGTGTTATGTGCAGCATCCTTACAACCATGCGAAAGATTCTTCTACTCAAAGATCTCCATTTGAGACTTATTTTGGTTTTGTACCAAAGTCTCCCTTGGATTTTGTCTTCGGTGAATACATATCAATTGATGGACACAACGTTGTAGACAAAGAAACCAAGTTAATTGAACAGATCTAGGAAATTCACTAGGTAGTACAGGAATGTCTAGAAAAGAGCTAAGCAAAGTATAAAGTGAGGCATGACAAGAATCGAGTTGAGCATAGTTTTTAGGTTGGTGATCAAGTCTAGTTGTACATTAGTAAAGAGTGACTTCAAGGGGAAGGTAAAAAGTTGAAACCATTTAGATATGGTCATTTCAAAATTCATGACAAAATTGGTGAGAATTATTTCTACCTAGATCTAATAGCTTATATACATATCTATTATGTCATAAATGTTTAAAAATAGTGATGGTATGAGCCTTCATTGATTGAATATCCAGAAGAGCAAAATCAAGTACCTTTCATCGAAGATTTTTCACCAAAGTATCTCAGTGACTTGTACGAGGACACAATTATCGACAAGAGGATAAGGACTTCGTGAAGAGGAGGTGTTGAGTATCTTTGAGCTGGGCTTAAAGGTAAAAATCCAAGTAAATCATGATGGATAGAGATTGGAAAAGTGAAGGAAATATATCCTAACTTACTCGATAGCTAAAACCAACTTTTGGTGGTCCAAAAGCTTCTAGTGGGGAGGAGTGATCCAAAATGGATTCAGTTTTTCCTCCAAACCAAAGTCTTCAAATTCAGATGAAAATAAGGTCAATTTGAGGTGCTCATCAATACGGTTCCAACGGTGTGAACGGTGCATAAAACAGAGTTTGTATGAAGAAGTTGTGGCCAGTCAAAGTTTATGAGAAATTAGGGGAAAATGACAAAAAGTCAAAGTCAAAGAAAAAGTCAAAGTCAACAGTCAATGGTCAAGTCAAAAATGAGGATGATTTTAGCAAGACACATGTCATCTCAGGAATACACCACATGTCCAGGGTGACATCAACAGATCTGTGACATGTCAGAGTTTGATTGGTTGGAACGGGCCAATCTGAGGCTTACACGTGGCAACACAGATTCTGCGCAATATGGCCTCATTTCCAAAATTTTGGGGATCAAGGAGTATCAAACCACTGACCTCTCAGAATGCCTATGACCTTACTAGAGTCTACTCACCGTATGAGCCATTGTGTCACTTACTATTAAATGTAAAGATAGTATATTTTGTTTGAATCAGGATCTCCCGTTAGAAAAGGGCCGGATGGTCAGGGTAAACCCCATGACCTCCAGAGACCTTATCAATGGTTTAAGTGCTACATATTTATTTCCATATATATATATGTTAACTAACAGGATATGGAAAAAGGGTCTGGCGGGGGTTTTGAACCACTGACCCACGAAAACTCGATATAACAACGCCTTCACATAAGTCTCATAACCAATATGGCAAACGGTGGAGCTTGGTAAACCAAACCACTGAAACTTCATTTCAACTGAATGCAGATCCAAACCAGACAAAACCACCAGCAAGCAGTCTGAGGCAGTTTTATGCAGGGAGGGTGGTTTTCTAAATGGTAGAGGTTGTATTGGTTTTCTCCAAGGGGTCTGTAGGTCACAACGGTGGAATATAGGCAAGTTTATACTCATTTTTTCCGAAATTTTGAGCCCGTCACAATGGTGAGGTCCATTTTATCATTTGAGCTTTTGTTGTTGAGCTCATACATATAAAATCATTTTGAATATAAAATAAATCATTCAACACTAGAAGCTAAGGACCCAAAGACATAGCTAGGAAGTATGGTGGACTCTTTTATCATGTTGATTTGTTTGAATGTGTTTTCATTTTCTTATGATTTTTATGTTATTTTAAATCTTATCAATATATTGCACTAAATAGCATAAGATTCTTACATAGACAACAATAATACCTTTTTTAATAAAACAGATCAATCAATTTCAAACTTTAGGAGAGATCCTCAAAAATATCGCCTTCATTTAAGCATAAAAATATTAATGCCACCATCAACGTTATCACCAATGTATTTTTTAGATGGAATAAATGGGGCCATTTCAATTATATGCAAAATGACAAATTTTATCTCATTAAATCTGTGTAGAATTTTTGGAGTCACTTTTCTTACGCCAAAAATATGATTAGTGGGGAAAATCCCACAAAGTCATGTGGCCTATTTTCTTTGTGAAACAATTATCACATCTCATCATGACTGAAGATGATATCCTTTTTCCACTATAAATCAGAAATTTATAGTATCCTACAAAATTGCATGAAAAATAATCAACCACTGATCATTGTTTTTTATCTACAATGAATACATGGATCCTAAAACTGTTTCAGTTTAGCATACAAACAAATGGTGCTCAATTCTATCAGAAATGTAAGTTGTACATATTTTAAATGCATGTCTCATTGTGGAACTAGAATACTACATTTATTACAATGGTTCTATAGTATAATATTGTTGCATTAAATAAGATTGTGCAGTGATTAATTGCGAAACAATCAAACACTCTGATACCAAATGATCTAAAAATTGGAGAGCATACAACTTGAAACAAAATGCTTTATGCGACTGTAAGTGCTTTTGAAATTAAGTTGCAAAATTACAAATTAAATATGTAGAACATCACATAAAACTATAACTTAATCAAAACATGAACAAAGTGAAGAATCAATACTGATGTAACAATCTTGGTTAAAAAATCATGTAAAAACAATAATACCAAGGTCACGGGAAATGTATTCCAAGTTGAATGGCAGGAAAAACATCCTAGTGGGTGTTCATTTTGGTTATTATGGCTAAAGGAACCTGAAAAAGGAAATGGAAAAGGATTTGAAAGGCAAGAGGAATTATTTGGCATTTTATTTATGAAAATAATGGAAATTAAGAGAAAAGGAAGGCGAAAGGTCACAAGTTGCATGTGAGGAGGAAAATGAAGGAAAATAATAGAAAATGAATAAAATAAAGGCCTCATTGATAAAAAGGCTCATGAGGATTAGTTGGAAAGATTTTGTTGGTTAAGCTTTTGATCATTGCAGTTTTGGAGCTCTAATATTCTCTCTCTCTCTCTCTCTCTCTCTCTCTCATACTATTACATACTTATATTTTTCTTGGAGCACTTTGGGAGAGTGTCGAATACTTGCAGATTTTGAGCAAGAAGGAAAAGGAAGAGCAAGACAGTGCAACAGGACATCAGTATCAACAACTAAATTGGGTTTTGATTGCAGGTATTGAGTTCTAGGTATGTTTTCCTAACTTATTTTGGCATGAATTGTGTACGCCTGTGGCTTCTTGGTCATGATATATCAATGGCATGAAGGATTTCGTGGATTGATAGTGCCTTTTACTATCCTTTAAATTTATTGGATAACCATGGTGTTTTGGGTTCAATTTCATTGTTTGTTTTCTGATTGGTTCTCATGTTCCTTTCATTGTGGGTTGAGTTTCTAGTTCCTATAGCCTTGGTTGGAAACATGCTCTAGATTCTAGAAAATAGTCATTGGGTTTATTTACTAGTATTGGAGCATTGGTTGGATAAAATCTGTAGAGCCTTAGGTTGGTTGAGTTACTATTCTAAAGCGTTGGATGGAAAAATGATCTCGTGCCCAGAAACAACTGGCGTTGAGTTACTAGTCCTGGAGCCTTGGTTGAAACAAATGATCTTGAGCCATGGACAACTTGGGTAGAGACCAATCTGTTGATGGCTATGATTTTAAAGATTGATGTGGAATCATTGGTTGAGGGTTAAGGTGGTTAGGCCTTTGGAATCCCTGGTTTGGTTTTGATGGATTTGGTTTATGAAATCTGACATTTATGATTGGAATATGACATGGGGGCGACTGAATTAAGAGATATTTCGCTCAGCCATGTCTATGGTCGGGTGGAATGTGGAAGTCCTAGACTTGGTTTCATTTTTCTTATGGAAATAAGAGCTATTTTCTCCTTATATCGATGGGTATATATGCTTGTTATTTTGTGGATTATATGGATTCTATGTGATTGTCATTTCTATTATTTATATGTTAGTTATGAATGTGTTTTATGATGGTGATATCATGGCTTGATTTTTAGATGAATGAACAACATATTGATGCATAAATAGATGGTAATGTAGTTAATTTAATGAGGAAAAATTTCTTATTAGTAATTCTTAGATAAGTGTGAAACCACTATGCTAAAATATTTTATTTAAACCTATGAATTACATATTTTTGATCACATGTTTTACGAAATGACTATCATGGTAAGTAGCAGTCCAGTCAAGTCCCTGTTCAAGTGTTTTCTTGTGCATCATTATTCTTCTCTTATACTTAATTTATGAACTTTTGATTGAGTTCTGGGTAGTGAATTAGGCTCTGGGCCTGAAAAAGTGGCTCAAATCCCAAGGACACTGGCACAATACTATGGAAAAAATTTTGTGGACGCACATATGGCTGTGTTGTGGGAGCATCTGGAGCCTCCTAGATATACTCTTTCCCATATAAAGGGAGCATCTGGGGGTTAAATAGTCTAAAAACCTAGTGGTACCTAGGGGCTAGATACCAGAGTGGTTGGGTTAGCTCCTGGGAGTTCTCTTACTAGTGTGGAAGGTCTATTGGATGTGATTCCATCGATTCCACTTCCTTAAGGTCCCCTAGGAGGTTGAATCAGATCATAGGAAGTCTTCGTATCATATTTACCTCAGTTGGCCATTTACTTAGGTAGATGCGGGAGGAAGGTGTCACAGAGTGGTATCAAAGCATGGTTCAAACCTTGGACTAGATGGGCGATGTGTGTTCGTCATGAATTCTTGTGGGTTACACATGTGTTAATCATCGTTGTTTTCTATATGCTTGTTTCATATGCATCGTGTCGGTCATGGCTGTAGTGATTTTCCCATGACAAAGTGGATGTTGTTGTTGTGAAGTGTGTCATCATGAGTGTAATATTGGTTATGCATTGCTATGTGGTTTTAATGCATACATGTTAGTTTCATCTGTGCTCTCTATGTCTGGGGACTATGTGCTTGTTGGCTATGCATGGTGGGAGTCCTTATTGTCTTTGTGATGTCATGTATAATTTCATGTTGTTGTTATCGTGAAGTGTTCATCATGAATGCATATCAGCTGTATATGCAATTTTTATGCATGTTAGTGTCCATGTGTTTTTATGCATGCATTGTCATGATTAAGTTTGTTGTCCATGAGGTCATTGTACTAATTTCAGGTCATTATGATGTTGTAGATATGTTATGATGTTGATGTGTCGATTGAGATAAAGAAGGAGATGCATATCATAAAAGTGAAGTTGCAGCACTAGAATTTTGTGTAAGTGCAGATTGTCATACATGTATTTTTATGTTTGGCATGCATGTATGTTCGTTAAAGGTTGTTGTAAGCATTAGGGTTGGGTACATTTTTGTTAGTCTATTATTGTTGTGGTTACATTTACGATAGATTTTAGAAAATCAATGCGGTCATATGCACGTGTCGAATAGTCATGAATGATAGTAACATGTTTTTATATGCATCATTGCTATTATCTATTAGTTAACTTGATGATTATGTTATATGTTGTTCATAAATATGTTATATGTTAACTTGTTGATTTTTACAAGATAGTTAATTTGATGATTATGTTATATGTTGTTGATGAGAATGTTATATGTTAACTCGTTGTTGTTATATGTTTGTTCACTTGATACCATAGGGTTATTGCATTAAGATATTGATGTTAAATGTATGATGTTAATTTCTATTGACCTATGATGTTTGTTAGGGGTATGACATTCAGGTACGAGTTGACCTAATTATGATAGTTTGTCTTACTAATCTAGACTCACTGTGCATATGTGATTGTTATGCATGAATGACAATAATTTTTGAGTTTATGATGTGAACATGTTAGGTAGTTACTAGTATGGATATCATGGCCTTAATTATGTTTGAGTTGATATGTTGTGAAGTTATATTGTGCTAATATATACTGATTATGTAGAGAAGATAGCCTCTCCTAAGATACATTAAGATATGAATTTTCTTATCTTGTTTATTTGGTGTTTGAATGTTTTATTATGTCGTCTATTTGGTGTTTGAGTGTTTGATGTCTATTATGCCATCTATATGTGGTTTGAATATTTTATTAATTGCATGTTTTGAGAATGTGTCTATAAGATTTCATGAAGTAATGATCTTAATTGAAGATGGTTTTACTAACATGCTATATGTTGAGATAAATGATGTGTACTTGAGAATAAGTAGGTGATATTTTTACTATTACACTTTTGACTATTAGTTGATTATGACATGGTTGTTAGTCTTGGTAGAGGCTGATTTTAGTTAATAGATATGATCTCTTGATATTTGGAGAATGTGATTGACATGTGTGAAAAGTTGTAGGGAAACATGCTTGGTATTGGCATAACAAGGTGTTGAAGGCTGGAAAGTGACTTCCTCAACATTAAGGATTCCACCCAGTTGGGAGCTTAAAAAAAATCCTTTTTCGTTAAAAATGGTTGGTCCAATTGGGGATAAAGGGACCACTTTCCCGTATAAAAAGAGTTTATATAACAAGAGAAATGAAATCAACACTAACGGGGTGATTTATTCTAATGATAAAATAAATTAAAACTAATCTAACTATTTCCTGGGATTGGATTCAGATATATGATTAAGGCATAAGATTTCACAAGCATGAAATAATATATATCATTGCATACTTAATGAATATAAACACATTTAAGAAACTAAATCAATTTAATTGATTCAGTTGATGAAGAACATTAACTAGATAAAATATCTGTAAGTATCTCATCTAACAACATATTAATCAATACATTATATCAATAGTAATAAGAACATATATCACTTCAATGCTTTATAAGAATGAAACTAATAAAAGGAATAAGCTTTCTACAATCTTAGAAATGTAAAAAAATTAATACAAAGATAATAGTACTAGCTGCATCATAGCTTTTGATCTGAAAATATAGCTTCAAGCTTTAGATTTTCAATTAGATAACTTATTGTTCAAACAGTAGTGTGAGTTCCAAAAGCAATCTTATCAAAATTATGGACTCCTTTCTAAAAACATGAAAGGGGTTTAAATACTAATATTACAAATATAGGGGACTTGTAAAATAAGTCTTCTAATATTACTCTAAACTATAAAACTATAAACTAGGAAAATAAAATGCATAGGTTATAACAGTCTATGATTGTTTCATGGATTCATTATTTAGCTAGTCTTTGAGTTGGCATGCTTTGATCATGTGTTCAAATTGGGGGGGATGAACTGGCTTCATTCTCATCTAGCTCATGAATACTTCGTCGTTGAGTGTCAGAAGAAGCTGAGCTGTTGCATTGGAGAGGCACCTCAATATTATCAATTGGTTATGAGGCTTTATCAACAAGTAGTACTAACTCCATATTTAAGATTTTCAGTTTTTCTATGTCAATATATTTTCTATTTGATGTCTCTTGCCATGATTTTTTTAGGAAACTGATTTCTGGAAAAGTGTCTTTGATGCTTCATGAATCAAATTGGTTTGTAGAAGAGAATATTTTATATATTCAAATATGCTCGAATATAAATGCTTAGCTCTGATAATAGCTAATTTAGCGCTCTTGATTTTAATATCCCAATCTCCAAATATTATATATTTTATTGATTCTTCCAGACAAGGGAGATTGGCTTCTCTACCCTATGCAATATCTTGCCAATCAATATATTTTGACTCTTTTTCATCAATTACTCATAATAAGTTCTTAGATTGGAAATATGTGTAACTAAATGATCACTGGTCTTGACTTTCTCTTGAATCTGATTTTACTTTTGATAGAAAATTGCTTGTTGTGTTGCCAGTAATGCTTCCAACTCTGTTGCTTCCTTCTTTATTTTATTGATTTCGGGCTTCTCTTGGAGATTTTTAATATTTTGCTACATTTGATGAATTACTTTATCTTTTTCTTTAATTTCGTTTTCTAGTTTGAGTTTGAGACCTTCAAACTATTGTTGCAGATCATTAATGCTTGTCTGAAGCTCCTGCTCAATTATTTGATTTTCATCAGAGAAAACTTGCTCCAATTGAGCAATTTTCTGGTCCTTTTCAAAAATCAATGATTCAACCTCGGCTGCCTTATCAATTGTTGCATTTCCATAAGCACCTAGAAATTGAGATAATATATTAAGCTCTTTCCATGGAGATGATTCAGTTCCTTTCCAAAGGACTCGCATTAACGTTAAATCTATAGGAAGTTCAGGGTATTCTTCTATATTTCTCTTCTTATTTGACCTCATCATCACAAATTTGTGCTTCAAGCTATAAAACACGTCTAATTGTAGTATCTCTTCAACTTTCAAGACTATTTCAGTAGTCAAAAATGCCTGAATGATTTCCATATCTTCGGCTAGTGTTTCCTCTAGCTTTCCTATGTATCGTTGCTTCCTTGGATCTGGCTCTGATCAAGAATAAATTTGGAAACCTCTGCAGTGAATGAGGTTTCTCTAGTTTCTTCTTTATTCTTGGAGATATCTATATCAGAAGAAACATGTTTCATACTTGATACTCCTATAAGATTCATGGAACTTGTGGAACCTACCATAGGCATGGTTTCTGACTGAATGGAATTTTTAATGGTAGGGGTATTGGTTTCCGACAGTGATTTCTCAAATTCTTCCCAATTTTAGATGAATCTATCATCTTGTTGAACATTAACCATTTCTTCTTCTTGGGCTGGTATTGGTAGTTGAGTAGCTATTGCAACTATAACATGTTCTGCATTCGGCTCTGGTTTGTGAAACAAATAATATAGTAAATGAGAATTTCTATGTTCCTGACACACTTTGAATCTTTGTGAATCTTCTAGACCGATAATTTCATCTACTTTATGCTGAACTGTTGAAATTCATGAATTGATTCATACATATCATCAAATTTATTAGGCTCGTCTAAAAATGCTCTCAACTTCACTCAATTCATTATCTCTCTAACAATACCATAGGGATCATAACTTATATTAGGAAACACTTGAAATTTAAATGGTTTTAATCGATCAATTTTAATACATGCATTCTTGAAATTATCTAGAGCATACAAACCATACGAAGAAGGAAAGGTTGGCCAAATGATATTTTCAACACCTTTCAGGATCTTAATCAAACCATGACCAACTGTTTGATAAGCAATTTCTTTGGCTAAAACTTTATCTAGTATATACAAGAGTAGGACATGAGGATTGAAATAACTTCCAAAAATATGGATGTATGTAAAATTTTCTTCACCGAACCACCTACCTATAGACTTGAGTCCCTTATTGGCTTCGGGAGTGACTCTTGTGATTTTTCTTTCGAAAATGACTTGGAAGACCGAGAGAATTATATCATTGCATATTTTAAATATGTGAGAATGATATTTTGATTCCCATAAGAAATATAACTATACAAGAATAGGGGTTTTCACTTCTCTGGTCCATTTCCATCCTAATGATGAAAATTCAAAGGAAAAATAGATTGTGTCTAAGATATAGGAGCTCATATAAAAATAAGAGACTAAATGGGGTGGGGAATTTTTATTTTATCTATATTTTGTAATGAGTCTGATCAAATTATCAAAAATAACTGCAACCCAATCTAGAATATTGTCATCAGAGGTTGCTTCTATCAAGGGTGTCCAATTTTCTTTAAATTTGGTCATATTTATAGATCCAAATACATGACACATAATTGAAGTTGTTTGAGAGAATGGGCTTTTGAGAGAGATGACTGAATACATACCCTTATCATCATGCTTATGATGGTTAGGATCATTTATTATTCTTTAATTGCAATCACAAGATGGTCATTCTCACGCATGAACTCTTAAACAAATTGGGTGTCATATCTGTTCTGGGGTCCTGGTAGTTTATATGGTTTCTTCAAATTTGATAGCCTGAGAGAACCAATGATAGTTCTAATTTGAGTAATAAATTTTTTATTCATGATATCTTCTTTTTCGAATACCCATTTACCTAATTTAGTGTATGGCATCATTTTAGTACAAGCAACAATTCTGTGAAGAAAATAATTAGCTGTGTCTATCCATGATTCTAAATCATTGGACAAAGTATCATCAGCCAAAGCTTTTCTGTCGAGAATTACTTGTGAATTCTCATTGTTGAACAACTGATAGAGCCCTTCCCAGCTTAAAGAACTAGTTTCTGGGTTGCATGTAGTATCCAATATTAGGGGAGCCTTTTTCTTGTTTTCCTCTTGAGGTATGACTGAGAGTGATGGGGTGGCATATTTCCTTTGCACTTTAATAAGCCTTGACATCATTTTATGCCTAAGTGTTTGGAATTGTCCTATTGGAAAGGAAACCAAAGGGGATAAGCTGCAATCACTTCGAACGATATTAACTATCTTGTCAACTTAACTCATGCATAATGGCAGATCTATGGTATTAATATTTCAAATAATTACATATCAATTACACAGCTCGAGATCATAAAACATGTGAATTAAAATTAAATTTAAAAGCATAATTTCATGTGATTTTGACAGATGTCATTATATCGGGATTGATTGTTTGACGATTTTGATCATTGGTGACTTATGATGCTCGAAGCCATCTCCGAAATTCCTGTGCGATATGGCGATTTTTTAAGACGGGACGTGATATCGACATCTTTCAAGTGATGGTTTGTGATTTTGGCATCTATCAAGTGATGACTTTGCTATTTCACATTTTGGTGTTTCGCAATTGTACACTTTCTACTTGGATTTCGGCAGTACGCTATTTTGGAGATTCACTATTAGCAATTTCGTTGATGTTTTCCCCCACTTATGTGCCTTTTAAATTTGAGGGTTATTTTTTAGGTCTGTAAATTTTTTTTTAAGGTTCCCTATTGAATGTCAGAATTTTCCTTTCTTTGAAATCCTTTCTCACCATTTTTCCCTACCTTTTCATAAATCTATAACTTCAATCAACGATAAATGACATGTTTTATCTTAAAAAATTCATTTTAATGATCTCTATGTTATATTTTGATTTTTTTGTTATATGAATGGTTTTTTGTAACTCAACTATAGAACGCATCCTATTCTGCAACTAATTGTTGTTTCCGCATCTAATTTAATGCTTTTATAGGCTCTAAGGAGCGAATAAAGGAATGAGTCAAATGGGCATCCTCAGAATGATCCACTTATGGATCTCGTCCTATCCACCTGGTCGAATTCAACAGAAAAAGGTGCATATGCTCATGGTCAAACTATAATCAAAGGACTTGATCCGAGAATGAAGAACTCTTGATTTTATATGACGTAGAAAATATAGAGCTAACCCCTTATATTTTTCTTCTATGTTTCAGTTGTAATCGCCGTAAGTAGGCAGAAATAACTTCAGACAATTAAATTTAATTTTGTTTAAATACCAGTTGTTTGAAAACCGAAAACATGCTTAATTTTGTGAATACTATGTGTTCTTTGAGACTCTGTTCTTTTTCATAATATGAAGACCATGTTCATTGTTCTAGTTTCTTCTTAATGCATGTATAGTATGCTAGGATCTCAAGCTATTCTGTCGTAGAGGACCCCTACATAGGAGGAAGTTTTCCTTAGTTTTTTTAGTTTAATTTCATTATCTCATTTTTTTCAATTCATAAGTCAGATTTATATTGCTTTGCAGCTGATATTCGGGTTAAATTGTTTATCATTTCATAGGTTAAATTTATGAATGCTTTCTTAGAATTAGTGCTAGAATGACTGTGTAATATTTTGCTTACCAAGAACATCTCAAGGAACTAGTTCTTCTATTTTCCAAAATTGGATTGTTTGAGCCATTAGAGCATATAGTTATCTTAGTTTCTTTACTTGCTTTTACAATGCTTTCACTAGATTAAAAACCTCAATTAAATGTATAATTAGATGCTTTTAAATCATGTAAAGAATATGACTTTGTCATTCTTCAAAATTGAATGATTGAGTATTTAAAATATACAGTAGTTGAGCTTTCCTTTACATGTATTTACAATTCTTTCCTAGATCAGATCCTCAATTAAATGTATAATTATATGTTTGTAAATCATGTCAAGAAAGTGACTTTGTGATGCTTCCCAAATTTTTTGATTGAGTATTTAAAATGTACTGTAGTTGATTTTCCCCTTTACATTCTTTTTAAATCCCTTCTTAGATTAAATATTTAAACTAAAGTATGATAAATTTCTTGTAAATCATGTCAAGAGGGTGACTTTGTCATACTTCCAAACTGGATGATTGAGTAGTTAGTCATGCAATAGTTGCTTTTCAATTCCTTTGAATTTTCTTTCATTTATATTAGCATTTTCATTTCAATTCTTAGTCATAGGATTTATATTTTAATCCATAAAGTAGAACTAAATTAATATAGATTTGAATTGACTTTAAATTCCAAAAGCTCAAGGTCATTAGAATAAATAATATGTTTTGTAGACAAAATTATAACCATTTAAAGTTTGATTTATTTTATGCAAATTAGAATAGTTTAAGAAATTTTCCTTTTACTCCTTCTTTCAAAACCATTGTAACATTAAAATTCATTAGATTTAGTTGATTCATTTCATAGTTCTCATTCCTTAAATTAACCTTTATAAATAAAGAAACAAATCCCCCAAAACAACATAAAAACATACACAACGAAGTAAGAAGAAGGTTAACTAAGCATATATAGTGCACCACACTTCTTTAGATTACTAACCTCGGTTGATGATTTATCATAAGAAATTTAAGACATTAAATTGGCTAAAAATTTTGGTGCCATTGTTAGGGAAGTGTAATTAGGTAACCTCATTTCTTACATCTAAAAAAACCTGACATGCATAGAGAAAGAGATTCTAAGGGTAGATTCATAGTTAGAGGCGAGAGTTTAATTCCAACAGCACCATTCACCCGACCTAGACAACGTAGTGCTACACTACCATCTCAAAATCATATTCCATACTTCACTAGACATATACTTCCTAAAGTCTTAAGGTCAAAAATCCAATTAGGAGGATCTTGTACTTTATCCAATGAGGCAATCTTAGAGGAAGAAGATCCTAGATCTCCAACGTAAGGAGCAACCATTTTCACCTCTACAAGAGAACATATTCTAGCTAAAGAATTAGAAATTACCAGTGAGGAAGAAGAAGAAGAAACTTTCTTCAATATCCCATTGATATAAGAACCAGAGGAATAGAAATTAACTTACAGTTAGAACCTCATATTAGCTTTGAGGAATCTACAATGGCAGGAAAATGAGAAGGAGAAGGAGAAATTTTAAATGGATAAAATCTATTTCTTGGAGGAGGAAGAGGTGGAGGACAAGGTAGAGGAAATAGAGGAGGTGGTGAAGGAAACCAAAAAAATAGGGGAGATGATAATACTTTTGGATTTCCAATAATTGATGAGGATAGAAATGTCATAGTGAAAAATATGTCACCTTCTATTCTTCCAAATTTCCATGGATTAAAAAGTGAAGATCCTGAAACCTTTTTGTTTGAATTTGAAGTTTTGTGTAGATATTATGACTACTTAAAAGATTCTAAAAAACTAAATCTATTTCCTGCGACACTTAAAGGAGAAGCTTTAAAATGGTTCATGGGTTTAGTCACACAATCTATTAGAACATGGAATGATTCGAAAATACCATTTTTGGAAAGATATTGGATTATTGCATACCTATCAATCAGAAGGATGAAGTATTCAAGATTATCCAAAGAAATGATGAGAACCTGGAGGATCTAATTGAAAGATTCAATTATAACATAAAGAGCGAAAATAGAAAACTTAGATCAAGATACTCTAAAATCTCTCTTGTTAAAATCCATCAGGGGTGAAAGGATAGACATTCTCAACATGATTGGTAGAGGAGATATCTATCAACTCATATTACTTGAAATTGGTGTATTATGTATTCATCTCTCTAGGGGGAAATCAAAAACTGCGAAAAATCCAAGGGATCCTTCTCTCTCTAGAGTGAATAAATCTGCAACTTGAGCAATAAGTAGGGCAGAAATTGGAAATATGCTTGATGAATTTAAAACAGATATTTTAGGGAGCCTTAGTGAATAGATAGACACCCTTAAATTACAAAACAAGTAGAAAGCTGAAACTGATGCCTTAGCTATCGTCTGTCCTAAATGTAGAAAGTAGCATGCCTTAAGATAATGTCCTCTTGATGTAAAATTCATAGAGACCTGTGTGATTTTCTCATAAAATCATGAAGCAAAGAGTATCCATTCAATCCCAAACCTTAAGGTTGTTTTTCAAGAAGAAGTAGATTCAAATCTAGTAGAACCTCTTTGCTTTCGCTCTAGAAGACCATGGAAGGGGCCAAAAAATCCATGTTTTAATAACCAAATGTATTCTCAGCCCCCACCAAATAATTGGAATTCTTGGCAGCAACCTTCGACCCAACCTCAACCTTTGGCATAAGGAATACAAAATCCCTATGGTATATGTTATCAATACTACCAATATCCTCTATCTTATCCAAACTATCCTCCCCAACAATTTCCACAAAAAAATAAACAAACCGAACTCCAAAACCAAAACCCACAGCTTTCATTACCATTTCAACAAAGACCAAATCAACTACCTTCCTAGCCATTGCCAAACCCCAATAAAAAAAATCCTCAAAATTCTGACATTATAGAAGAAAAACAATTTCCAACTTACATGATTACTCCACTGTATCTTAATGATGTTCAATTTAGATCTAGTAGAATATTAGAGAGGAAAAAAGATTCTGTTGTTATTCAAGAATAAGATAATTTTTATGATAAAAGTTCTGAAGAAGGAACATCTCTTCAACAGAACCAGAATTTTGAAAATGAAAAAAAAATGAACCAACAAACTGAACTTCTATCATAGAGCAACCATCAGTATCTATTTCTAACCCTTGTTTTCCTGAAAGATTACAAGTTGATAGAGGGCTAGAAAAACATATAATGTTTCCCAATTATGATTTTCTAGATGAATTGAAAAATGTCTGTATAAAAATTCCTTTGCTACAGGACAATAAAGAGATTTCAATTCTAACCAAAACAATAAGAGAGTTGAGCATGAAGAAACCAGGAAGAAAAACAAAAGAAATAAAAAGAATTCAACTAGTAGGAAAAATTGCAGACTTTATGATGGGAAAAATTTCCATACAAAAATATTTATATCCAAGAAGTCTAGTTGTCAAAACACATATAAATGGTATTGAAATTCCAAATGCGTTGATTTATTTAGGAGCAGCTATAAACATCACGAGAAAACAAACCATGGAACAACACAAGCTTCCAAATCTTTAGTATACACCTATATTACTGCAATTAGCAGACATATTAGTAATCAAGCTAGATGGTGTATTAGAATATATTTCAGTATCCTTAGACTCTTGGGAGTATCTGGTCAATTTTATAATTCTAACCCCCTAGGAGAATCTAGGAGGACATCCACTAATATTAGGAATACCTTGGTTGGATACAACTGATGCTTTCATTAGTTGTAGATATGGTGACATGTATATATTTGATGGTAATTCAACAAAGAAATAGACACTATATCCTCCAACAAAATAAATCACAAAATTAGAAGATGAAGAATGGATTGATGATGACAATGATATACAATCTCTCTTTACTATTTCTGGTATTAGTGAAGATAGTCAAATCTTAAATTAAATAGAAAACTTTGAATCATCTTCAAAATATGAACATGATCATTTTCAAGAACAATGCAATATTGTATAGTTGTCATCTAGGCAGATGTCTCTATATTATATGGAAGAATTTGGTAACTATGCAATTCAAATCTTTCTGGGAAAATCTTTGAACATAAAAAAAAAAAAACTTGGAAAGATTACAACAGGAAAAGTTAATCAAAACATTACAACAACATTCTTCTGCATATGCATGGGAATACACTGACATGAAAGGAATTAGTCCTAATACTTTTATACATCACATCTACATTGAGGAAAATTGTAAACCTATCAGACAACCTCAAACAAGGATGGATCCAAGTCTTATGGAAATTGTGAAAGAAGAATTGAAAAATTTACTGAATGTAAACTTCATTTACCCAATTTTAGATAGTCAGAGGGTTTATCGCTTAGTTATTGCACCTAAAAATAATGTTAAGTGGAGGGTATGCATTAAATATCCAAAGTTGAATAAAGCTACTCTAAAATATCACTTTCCTTTAACTTTCATAGATCAAGTATTGGATACATTAGCAGGAAAGAAGTATTTATCATTATTGGATGGTTTTAGTGGTTATAATCAGATTTTGGTAGCACCTGAAGACCAAGATAAAAACACATTCACTTATCCATGGGGAACCTATGCCTTCCGAGTACTTCCTTTTGGTTTCTGCAATGCACCTGCAACATTCCAAAGGGCAGTATTAGGAATTTTTTCTGATTTCATACATGATTGTGTGGAGGTATATATGGATGATTTTACTATTTATGGGAGTTCATTTGAAGAAGCTTTAGAAATTTTTGAAATGGTTCTTAAAATATGTAAAGAAGAAAATATTTCATTAAGTCATGAAAAATGTTTTATGATGTTTATTGAAGGAATTGTTTTAGGACATCACATTTCAGGAGATGGAATTAAATTTGATTCATCTAAAGTTGAATTTATCTCCAAATTATCAATTCCACATTGTTAAAAGGATGTTAGAAATTTTCTAGGATTCATAGGGTATTATAGAATATTTATATAAAACTTCACTAAAATAGCATCCCCACTCTTAAAATTTCTTACCAAAGATTTTGAATTCAGTTGGAATCATGATTTCCAATTGGCATTCGAAACTTTAAAAATAAAAATTTCTAAAGCACCCATATTAAGAGGTTCAAATTGAAAACTACATTTTCACATTTCAGTAGATGCTTCAGATACAGCTCTGGGAGTTGTATTACGACAAAAATATTTGATCCCCTATGCCATATATTACACAAGAAAATTTTTTACTCCTCGTGAGTTAAATTACACTGTAACTGAAATAGGATTTTTAGTTGTTGTTCATGCTATCAATAAATTTAGACATTATATCACCGACTATGAAACCTTTATTCATACTGTATCACCCCTAGTTTTATGTTTTTCCAAGCTAGACATTTGAACTTCAGTCCAAAGGGGAGTGGACCCCAATGGATAACTATGGTGTGAATGTAATTAATTATTTAATTATGAAAAATAAATAAAATAATTCTCTTCATATTGGCCAAATGAGATTTTTCAGATCACTTGCCTAATCCATGACGTATGGAAAGAGGCTAAGACTTTCCCCAAAAATATTTCAAAAAGCCTTGAAAGAATTTATTTCTAATTTAGATTTTTGAGGAAAAATATAAATTACCCCAATGATGTCGAGAGTAGTTGGGAAGAGGTAAAAAGCTGGAAAAGCAGAAAGCAGCTTTAAAGTCCCTAAATAAGGGAAGCCTAGGAAAATAGGAATAAAAACATCCTGTAATTTTGGACGCAGAATTGGAAATAGGCTTTGGGGGCATAAGCTTAAATAAGCTATTCTAGAACAGATTGAGGTTGGTCTGTTCTGGAGAGGGATCTCAGCTCGGGGGTGAGTTCTGGAGACAGAGGAACTCTAAGGTTGGGAGGTCTGGTCATCACAGAGGTGGTATGCACATTAAATTTATGAATGATTAAAATAGATGTTGTTGGACAATTTTCATAAATGCTGTAGTTGTTATGTTGAACTAAGTTTCTGAGATTTGTTATTCCTTTTATTTAACATAATTAAATAGAAGAAATAAATCTTCTAAAATTATGTATGGTAGTAGGAATAAACTGTAGGGAATACTATCAACTAGACTCTCTAAACCATAGTCTGGTTTAAATCTGGAGATATTAAAATAATTCCCTACAATAATTAAAGTGTAACTTTAATCTGCTTCGAAAATAAATAGTTGTATGTACAGGAAAGATATATAGAATACTTAGTGCTATATTACCTCATGCCTTTAACTTACTATATTTATTTGATTAAATCCAGTAACTACAATAGCATGGTAGAATAAGTGCAGAAATCCATCATCTAGAATGTCGAAACCTGTACCAACGCTTGGATCTGGAGATAGGAAATCTGATATTCTGTTTAAAGTATTATTAATTTCTACATTCTGTGTAATGCAAGAAATGAAGAATAGGAGAGATACAACTAAATATAAATTTAAGATCTCAATAGAGAAATTATGGTGAAAATTCAGTGAATATGTAAAATAGTTAACAAATCAAATTTAATTAATGATGACAAATAGGTTATGGCAGAGAGGAACAAATATCCTTCTGAAATAAACATTCTACTTTTAGCCTAATAGCTAGTTACAGCTGAATCAGAAATTTTCTAAAATATTACAGAAAGGAAAAGTACATTTTATTGTATGGTACAATAATCCTACCAATATTATTGTAAGTACATAAACATGTCAAGATACAAAGTGAAGCATAAAACTATAACAATATTTATCGACTGATAAATAATATTTAGAAGAAATGAATGAGAAACTAGTTGGACTATAATATATGTTTCATTCGATATAATAATTATTATTAGAGAAATAAAACCAAACCTGAGTATGTAAATACAAGAAATTATTTCAGAACTAAATAAAATTGACATGTTGATAATTCTGAAACTGAATTTGAGATATTGGAGAAAAACTAAGAAATATCCAAATTCTGCAATTTGAAGAAGAACAATTATCATCAAAGTGACTCTGTTTACAAGTATTATGCGCTGTCCTCAATTTTATTTTAATAGGAAAACTCAAAACAAATAAATGTGGAATTGAAAATCTCAGAAATTATGCAACTAATGTATACAGGTAAACATAACAGAAATTTCCAAATGCAAGAGTCTGGAAATTAAAGTGAGAAAATTTAAAATATGTACAGAGTTGTAATAGAGTTAATGATCTATCTATACATATATGAATTACTTATATGAACCGGTCTTTTAGAAAGAAAAAAACTTAGAGACCATAAATAGTATATAAGGGGAAAGTCCAACATATACAAATTACAATTGAGTGTTAAAAATTATTCAGGGTTCTTTCCCCTTAATGTACTAAATTGACATTTTAACAATTAAAAGAAATGTTTATACACAGAGTATTAGAAAATTATGTTCAAGACACAAACTGGATTTAATAACCAATAATGCCGAGAATTACGCATGTTTCTACTCTCCAAGTGGGAGGTGAAATTCGAGAAACTGGGTAATGTGGACAGTAAACCCTGTACATCCAAGAACGGAAATATAAGGGTTACTGTATTAACCTACCTATGAAAAATGAAGAGGATCCTTAAATTACTAAGCAATTTCCAATACATGCATTCATATCATTACAACAAAATTAATAACCAAGCAAGATTAAAGAGGGTCAATCATAATAACAAGGGGAAAATCGTGGAAATAGGAGAGTTCCATACCTTACAAAAGTCGAGGAGATGAACGCCGAATTATTCTCTGTCGAAGGGGAAGCAGTCAAGTCTTGCAATAAAAATTGTAAAATAATAACTTAAGGTGTAGATGTAAGAGCAAGTAAATCGAACAATACTGGAAAAATTAACACGATATTAAGAGAAAAAAAATGTGAAGTTACCATCGGGGAATTGTTGGCATGGCAACTACGATTTTGGCCTTTGAGTCAAACAAAACTAGGTATAGTGACACATGACGAATGGGAACCAAAGGATTTTATTGTCAAAATATTTGTTTCATTCCCATGACAACAACAGAGAAAAATATAAAACACTGAGTAAGTCAAATAAAACGTATGGTTGCAGACGGAAAGATTATAAACACAAAGGAAGGGTATATCGAAGGGAAAAATCAATAAACTATCGAAATCTAGTATAATAACTGGGAATAAAAGACATTGTTCCCTGTATGTAAACATACTGATATATATTCTGTTGAATAGAAGAAAAATAAACCATGATAATTGTTGGGTATGTGTTATATTCTTTTCACGACTAAGCACGCGCGGGGGGGCGATAGCCCCCCCTTTGTGCTGGGCGCAACGGGGGGATTACAGGGGGGTGGTAGCCCCCCCTGTCGGGGTCCGGGGCAGCGCCCCGGCGAAAATTTTGGTTCCTTAATTTCCGCTGGGTAGTCTGTGCACTACAAGAAAAAAGCACATTGGTGAGGGGCGAAAATGGTCACCATAAGCTCATTGGTGAGGGTCAAAAGAGCCTTCGTCACCAAAAACTGAACGTCACCAAAGGTGGCGTCGCCGAAAGTATAGGTGTTGTGGTGACATTCAAGGTCCGTCACCAAAGGTGGCGTCACCGAAAGTATAGGTGTTGTGGTGACATTCAAGGTCCGTCACCAATAATGATTTATAGTGACGAATAGCGACCGTCACCATTTCATATGAGCAATGGTGACGGACAATAGCCTAATCACCAAAAGATAAACATCATAAGGGTGCAAAATGTAAAAAAGACATTATAGTGACATTCAAAATTAATGTAATAATGATTTTATAGTGACGGATAATGACGTCACCATTTATATGAGCAAATGATAGGACAATAGCCTCCGTTACCAAAAAACTGAACGTCACAAAAAAAATTGCGTGGCAAAATTGTAATATTTGTGGTGGCTTTCAAGATTAGTGAAATATTGAATTCTATCTTATAATGACAGGATGATGATGACGATACCATTCATATGAACGTAACAACGACACACAGTGAGACATTGTGGCATCCTGTGTTTATATATATGGTGAGTTGTTAGGCATTACTTACCAGCCTCGTGGTAATGAAGGTCCGTCATGAATAACCCGGTACATAATGACAAACATTTAAGCCTCCATTTTCTTAATAACGATTTATGGTGACGGACCTTTAATGGTCGTCACTATTGATGCATATATATGGTGGCGGTCGTTGACCGTCACCATTTTATATTTTGGTGAGGGTCGAAAAATGTCACCATAAGCTCATTGGTGATGGTCAAAAGAGCATCCGTCACCAAAAACTGATCTTCGTCATTCCCTATATATGAATATCAGGGCACGATGGAATCGAACCACCAACCTCCTGCTTGTAAAGCGGGTGCTCTTCCATTGAGCTAGCACCCTTTAAAGAATTAGACTTTAAACTAGCAATTGCCCCTAAAGGTGCAAAGATACACCAAAGGAATAAGAACCAGGAAAAATGAAAGAATTCAGTGTCCTTGCTCCTATTTTTATTCTACGACACTCTACAAAGTATGATCTTGATCTATGATGAATTTGTGTCGAGTGGTTCTAATTTAATAATAAATGTTATATTCATATAAAATAAATGAATAACTAAGAGGCCTTACGAGCTAGTTTTTAATCCTTACACCAAAATCTCTTAATAGTCAAGTCTATGGAACAACTCGTTCAAAGTTCAAACTGAAGTAGATTTTAAATGGAAAGCCTAAAACCAGCTAAGTAGTTTACAAGTTAACATTTTGGATATAACTTATGTTCAATTTATATGACAAGTTATGCCATAACCTTGAAACTAGTTTCTTAGCTAAAAGACTTTCTTAAGTCAACAATGAAAAAGAAAGATAGTCATGGCAAGAAAAATTCTCTTGTTTTTTCTAATGAGGGTGCATGTAACTTGATAAAGGTTGTACGAGAGTATCAAACCATAAACAGTTTCACTAAAACATGGAAATGACAAAGTCTTGTTAAGCAAAAAAAATTTAGTTGAATATATGAAAAGCATCGAGCTAAATGATATAATTAAACTAAAAGTAACTGTAAAAAAATGAAATTGCTATCATATACCATCTAGTTTGGTTAGTTCTTCAGAAAGAGAAAGTGCAATTACATGATCCAGCTCCTCATCTTGATTATGTAATGGACCATCCTAAACAAAAATGTCCACATACAACAATCAATGTTATTGTATTGGTAAGACTTTTGTTATAATCTATCAAAGCATGTACTATGTAGGAGAATAACTGGTAGTTGAATTACTTCTCTACTCACATGTACTACCTTTGGTAGTTGAATTACTTCTCTACTCACATGTACTACCTTTGGTAGTTGAATTACTTGGAAATAAAAATCCTTATTAGAAGATAACGCAAAGAAAAGCAGAAGCCTTTGAATATGGATGGCCATCTTGATTTTATAAAGTTATAATTGAATACTAAAGGACTAGGAATGTTGCAACGAAATAGATGGATAGAGTGTAATAAAAAGAATTTGGATAATTTAGGTTGCCATATCTTTAAATGGAACCACTTTTTCCTTTTGGATTCCCAGTCTTTCATATGCAAATAAAATTTTCTATTCAACCAAAGAGCACAATATTTTGAAGTCCTAGTTGCCTGAAACAGGGTAAGGACAAAATTTGGAAACAGGGATGACTTTTGAAATGACCACTTTCAAAACCTTTGGAAACAGAGCAACGAGCACTTCCACACACGGGTCCAAACGTCATGACTTAGGAGCATGAGCACACCTAATTCAGGGATGATTAAATATGAAACGAATTGGGTTGCAATTATACTCAATTAAACATAAAGCAATGATTAAAATCTATATAAATTACTTAGAAGTCAAACATGACAACTTTGGAATATGGTAGAATGTTGGCATAAAAACTTTGTTCATTATACATTCTCTTTCGTTCAGTTTTGATGCTTTACTTCCAAATTAGGTGTTTTCTTTGTTGGAGATAGCAATCTATACATCTAGGTTGAACCATTAATGATGCCCACAATGAAGGGGCATGTAGCTCAGTAGTACAGCAGCACACTGGCCAAGGGAAAATCTGGGGTAAATCTTAGTATGTATAATTTTCAAAACGGGGATAGAGCTAGTTTTGCTTGAGGTTAGCCAGGGGACCTTAGCCAAAGTGTGGCCTGATGAGGGTGTTGGAAATAGGAATACACACATCTATGTTGAACCCTTAAGAGCGTCCCTCATGAAGGGGCAAGTGGCTCAGTGTTAGAGCAATCCCACCAGCCAAGGACTTAAAAGTTTCAGAAATGTTTCAAGTAACAGACATTGTTAATTAGCCTATTATGCTAGACCAAACGGTGGATGACCTGCATTAGAAAGTGTTTGCATGGGCCAAGTGGTTCAGTGTTTGAGTAATCCAACCAACCAAGGACTTAAAAGTTTCGAAAATGTTTCAAGTAACAGAAAATTGTTAATTAGCCTATTGTGCTAGGCCAAACGGTGGACGACTTGCATTGGAAAGTGTTTGCTGACCAATATTGAAGCCCCACCCAAGTTCGAAACTCAGTTAACCCACCTCATGAAAGGGCAAGCGGCTCAGTGTTAGAGCAATCCAATCAGCCAGGGACTTTAAAGTTTTAGAAATGTTTCAAGTAATAGAGAATAGTTAATTATACAGTGATATGTGGTTTAACAATAAGTTTCACTGGGTGAAACTAACGAGACCGCGATTCAAATCCCATTGAGTATATGGCCTCACTGGGTGAAACTAACGAGACCGCAATTCAAATGCCATTGAGTATATGGCCTGCTATGATCTCGCCTCAAGGAGTAGACTCCCCATTTCCTAAAGTCTCCGCTCTTGCTAAATCATAAGATCTGGTATATCTGGCTTATATCTGGCTTACAGGTTGCTGGATATACTCTTGGTGTGATAAGGCAGCCACAAAGGTTGATCCTGGACCTCCCCCAGATTAGTCCAAGGAAGAAAGTTTTTGCTGAGCAATATTGAGGCCGCACCCAAGTTTGAAACTCAGTTAACACATCTAGCGTGTCTGTGGGCAGTAGCATAATGTATTAGGTTCAGGAGTATAGGGTCAGTCCCTCAGACATGACCCTGGGCCTCCTCGGAGACAAGCAGTAAGTTTAGGAATTCTCCTAATACCCAAAAAATAAAAAATAAAGGAAAAAGAAAGAAATTCTCCTAATATTGGGAAAAAAAAAAAAAAATTTAAAAATTAAAAAATTAAAAAATAAATAATAAAAATGACAGTAGTTAATTACCGATTCTCGTGATAATAAAATTAAAAAAAAAAATTGAAAATAAAACAGACAATAGTTAATTAGTAGTTTCCAACTTTTCACTAGCATGTCCTAACATTTTTTGATGTATATGCAGAAAGACTTTGACTTCAGGATGACTCAGGGGTTGGTTTGTCAAATTTTACTTGCATGCCAAAAACTATTATGATGTCAACCGACATGGATAAAACATGATCATAAAGAGATAAAATCTGATAAAACTTCAACAAAAAGCATGGATGAAGTTCACACTCGACAACAAGAATGACGTG